>CM047515.1:29252712-29260212 GCA_026122265.1 Ammodytes dubius
TCTCCTACTTGTTGTATTCCAGCTGCTCCAGGGAGAAGATGTGTTTGTTGAAGTATTCCTGCAGCTTCTCGTTTGCATAGTTGATGTTGAACTGCTCAAAACGGTTCACCTGAAAACACACACGGAGGGTTAATGAACTGAAAAAAAAGCAAATTTTAAAGTGACTACGAGGAACTTTCAGTGTGTGTTAATTCTAGCACCCCCTTTGGACAAATGCGGTAGTGTTTTTACTACGCCACCTGTTGTTCCTGTTCCATGCAATTTATGATCATTAGAGGGAAAATGAAACGGTCTGATTTTTCCTCTGATGATCATAGATTACATGTAACAGCAAATGCTATTTTTATATAGTTTTTCTTAATGCCTTTGTCATGGGTATACGCTCACCCAGGAACAACAGCTGGCGTACTAAAACACTACCGCTTTAGTCCAAAGGGGGCGAGAGAGAGGTAGAGAGAGGGGGATAGAGAGACGCATACGTTCAGAATTTCTCCTCTTTTTCAAACACACCTCAAAGTTTTCAAAGCCGAATATGTCCAGTATGCTGATGGATTTGAAGTCTTCTGTCCCTTTGATGCGCAGGTTGAGTTTCCTGATGATCCAGTTGAAACACTGAGAGTAGAGAGCCATCGCCATGGAGTCTCTAGAATCCACCGCCTGGGACAGAATAATAACGAAAGAAAAAGAATATAATTATTATTTTTATTTTATTTTATTTGTTTATTTATTTTTAATTTAATAAATATTTTGATTTTTTTACTAAGGAAAAGGGGTAGGATTAAATAAGTGTATACTTCTTCCTGCTCCTTTTCAGGCATATCTCAGCAACACAGATAATTTGTTTTCTTTTTTTTTCTTTTTTGTGAAAACATAATTCTTGTTTATTGTATTTCCATGCTTTTCATTTTGTTTTGTATGTTGATACGTCTGAAATAAACTGAATCAAATCAAATCAAAAAAGTAAAATAAATAGTCAACTCCTGCACACGATTGGTTACTTTTTTTCAACACTATCTCATATTATTGGACTATATTTCAGACAAAATATAATGCCACATAATGCAAGTGTCCCTGGGCAAAGAGACACTGAACCCTAAAACTGCTCCCGATAGTTAGCTTGCTACTATCGGTGTATGAATGTGTGTGTGAATGGTAACGTGGGAATGGGAACAGGTCTCCCTTGAAAAAGAGTCTTCGGTCTCAATGGGATTTACCAGTAGAAATAAAAGGTAAAAAAATAAGATAAAAAATATAAATTGGAGGGATGATTCTACAGGTGTGTTGTGTGTATTTAAAATTTTCATTAATACAAAATTAAATATGTACAATGAAGTCACAAGTGTGTATGTGACTGGCCTATTCTGAAGAGTTGTGTTTCTATTTGTGATTTGAATGCGAGGAATATGAGGAAATTAAAGCATGAATTTTGTCCCTTGCGGCCCTCCATAGTTGTGTATTGTACTGACTTGTTCCACAGTGAGTGGAGTGCTGTATACAGACAGACAGACGGACAGAATTAAAACACATATAATGAAGTCATAGTTGTGTAGGGGAGAACGGGGTAAGTAGGCACACTTTTTACTCTAGTGAGAATTGCTCATCACCTAAACATCTTTCAATAGTCATTCCTACATTAAATTGAAGCTTAAAGTGTTGGCTTGAAATGTGAACCCCTCACTTTTTCTATCGTATTGTAATAAAGAAGAAATTAATCATCAAAGACACCCTTACACATTGTGACAACCAACCCCATCAAGGGGTCGGTTGTCACACACTATGGGGTTGTTTGTCACAATGTTATCTTAATGGGAATAATCTTAAAAAAAAGGCAAGAAAGCGGAACTAAATTTGAACGTTCAATTGCATTGTCAAGTTGACAAATAGGCCTACATAACTAACTGTAGCCTTGGCAGCTTGTCTAGTTTGGAATGCACTGGGTTGTTTTGATTTTGTTGCCCTTTTTTCCTTTGCATTCTAGCTGCCTTTTCCTGCTCTATTCTTTCCTTATCTGGGGTGTCAGTGAGGATACAGCTTAACAATGTATTTCGTTATTGGGTTCCTTTTCTGGCTGCAGCCTTTGGATAACATGTGACAACCAACCCCCCAAAAAATGTGACAACCAACCCCTACTTGAATTTCTTGCTAGCATCAAGGCCAACAACCATCTGACAACTAATTAGCTTGCTAACCACAATCTAAGCTATAGTTTAGTAGCTATAAGTGTTTTGTTATAAACCCATTGTGTAAAAGCCTAGAAGAAAAAGACTGAGGAGCTAAATATTTTCAATTTGACATGAAAAACACAAACAGTCCTCTCACCTCAAATTCAGCAGTCTAACTCCAAGGAAGACTATGTAGGTGACCTCTTATCCCAATTCTGGATATGTACATACCAACATTTCACAGACAGCGCCTTCTGGTTCCAAGATATAACGATTGTGACAACCAACCCGTGTGACCCATATTAACCCGTTCTCCCCTATTGTACAGACCTGTTCTACAGTCAGTGGCGTGGAGATCTCCTCTCCTCTCAGGATCATAGAGCGATGAGTCAAAACCTCGGCAAACTGATCTGAGTTCAGACCAAGCAGCTCAGAGGTCCTACTGAGGGCTGCTGCAGACAGACAGGCAGGCAGGGAGACAGACAGGGAGGGAGACAGGCAGGGAGGGAGGGAGACAGGCAAGGAGGGAGGGAGACAGGCAGGGAGGGAGGGAGGGAGACAGGCAGGGAGGGAGGGAGACAGGCAGGGAGGGAGGGAGGGAGGCAGGGAGACAGGGAGGGAGACAGACAAATTAAAACAACGGATTGTCTTCAGTCAAATATATAGAAGAGATCAAAAATGAAATGGTAAAATCATATTTTTTGTGAGTTGATATAGATGTAAAAGGTTTTGTGATATCTGCAATTATTGTATTGTATTTTTTTTTTAACCTTTATTTATACAGGTAAATCCCATTGAGACCGAAGACTCTTTTGCAAGGGAGACCTGTTTTCCTTTCCCACGTTACCATTCACACACACATTCATACACTGATAGCAGCAGGCTAACTATAGACATTCACATGTCGATAGTTAGCCTGCTATTGTTAGCCTGTGTGTTGCTATTGTATTGTTGTCCATTGAATCGACTTAATATCGTGTGTGAGTGTTTGTGTGTGTGATAATATATATATATAAATATATTAAATAAATATCTAAGCCGCAGACAGTGTCTAACCTGACTTGGAAGAGACCTGAGCTCCTCCGGCCGTCATGAACTCAATGTTTCCTGCGTGGAGGATCCCGGACAAGAGACGCAGGATCTCCCCGATCTGGTCCTCACTGAACTGCATCGTACGCATAGAACTCTGGGGGATAACAAAGGATATGAATGCATAAATGGGTTAAAGACCTACTTCACCGGTAGAAATATGAAGGTGTATTGAACTCTGAGATCCTATGTAGTATAAATGTGCAAACATTTTAGAAATCGGTTCATCCTAGCCCGAGAAAAGGCAGAAAGAGTGTTTTGTGGTCTCACTGTCTAAACCTACATTTGACCATTCGTGACATCACACATGGTAAAATGTAGGGGAATAACACAGAAACAAAAACAAAGATAAATTGATTAAAACTTCAGGTTGAAACTCATTAAGCTTTTTCTGTTATTAATTTACGCAAAAAGGCCTTAATTTATATTTGAGAAATAGCCTACATGTAATTTTTTTTTTTTTTTAAAGATTATTTTTTGGGCATTTTTGCTTTTTATTAGACAGATTGGGGAGACAGAGTTGAAATGGGGCAAAGAGGAGAGGACATGTAGAGAGCTGACCCGGGCAGGACTCGAACCCGGGTCCGCTGCGGGGCCTTGGCCCGGGTGGGGACGTCCTACCAACTGTGCTAGGGGCGCCCCACAAAAATACATGTAACTTTGAGCATTGATTGAGGTAAGGAATACTTCACCCATACGGAACCGGCGTTCTATCATTGCTATAATAGGTTTTTCTTCCCTCAGTCTTCCCTCAGTCTTCCCTTGGCCCAGCTGTCCTGTTAATCCTAACCCTACATTTTACCATGTGTGATGTCAATCATGGGAAAATGTAGGGTTAGACAGTGAGACCATAAAACACTCTTTCTGCCTTTTCTCAGGCTAGGATGAACCGATTTCTATCATTTTTGCACATTTATACTACATAGGATCTCAGAGTTCAATACACCTTCATATATAGGTCTTCAAGGTAGTGTATGTATTTATAAATGCATAAACGGGTTAATGTTTTAGTGATGAAGACAGATTTAGATTTTCTCACCAGAACATCTTGGAAGGTGCCGGTGTCGTTGATTGTCTTGTCAGAGAAGCAGCTGGACTGTCTCAGGTAGTGGAAGCTTTCAGGGGGGGTCAACCCAAAGGCCTCTGCAACACACACACACACAGGGACGCACGCACACACACACACACACACACACAGGGACGGACGCACGCACACATGGACGCACACACAGACACACACACACACACACGCAAAGGGATGCACGCACGCACGCACACACACACACACACACACACACACACACACACACACACACACACACACACACACACACACGCACGCACGCACACGCACACACATAGAGAGTCAGTCAGTCCATATTACTGAAAGGTGGAGTCAGTGATTCTGGAGATCACTTTTTCCCAAATTTAGTGAATATTTGTGTGTGTGTGTGTGTATGTGTGTGTGTGTGTGTGTGTGTGTATGTGTGTTGTGTGTGTGTGTGCATGTGTGTGTGTGTGTGTGTGTGTGTGTGTGACTGACTGCCGTGTGTGTGTGACTGTGTGTGTGTGTGTGTCTGACCTCTCTGCTGTGTGTTGGTTCCCGCTAACAGAGCGTAGAAGATGTGATAGTTTCTCTCTCCGGGATTCTGACGCACAACTCGATTCTATGAAGAAAAAAAAAATTATATTCAGTATTTAGTATAATATCTATTTCTGTCCATGACCACAAATCATTATAATACATACACTGATAAATAATTTAATTATATACAGCTCTGGAAAAAATTAAGAGACCACTCCAAATATTCAGTGTCTCTCGTTTTACTATTTATAGGACTACGTTTGAGCAGAATGACCATTTTGGTTTTATAATATAAACTACTGACAACGTTTCTACCAAATTCACGATACATGTTTTGTCATTTAGAGCATTTCCATTAAGTAATGTAGAGATGAAGATTGAAGAAAAATCCAGACTGGTCTCTTATGTTTTTCCGGAGCTGTATATATAATAATTTTTGCAATTCAATAATATTTAGAAAGAATTGAACTCACCTTTTCTAAGAGGTCTGTGGTCAGAGGTGGCAGTCAAGGTAAATAACAGTTTGATTCTACATTGATCTACAGCGCAAAGAATGCTATTTTTATATAGTTTTTCTTAATGCTTTTGTCATGGGTATACGCTCACCCAGGAACAACAGCTGGCGTGGTAAAACACTACTGCTGTTGTCCAAAGGGGGGCGCTAGAATGAACACAAACTGAAAGTTCCTCTGAGCACCTTTAAATAATTTTTTTTTTATGTTTTAAAATTAGTATGAGTAGGACGTCAGTAGGGCTTTTAGTATGAGTAGGACGTTAGTAGGGCTTTTAGTATGAGTAGGGCGTTAGTAGGGCTTTTAGTATGAGTAGGGCGTTAGTAGGGCTTTTAGTATGAGTAGGACGTTAGTAGGGCTTTTAGTATGAGTAGGGCGTTAGTAGGGCTTTTAGTATGAGTAGGGCGTTAGTAGGGCTTTTAGTATGAGTAGGGCGTTAGTAGGGCTTTTAGTATGAGTAGGGCGTTAGTAGGGCTTTTAGTATGAGTAAGACGTTGGTAGGGCTTTAGTATGAGTAGGACGTTAGTAGGGCTTTTAGTATGAGTAGGACGTCATTAGGGCTTTAGTATGAGTAGGACGTTAGTATGAGTAGGACGTTAGTAGGGCTTTTAGTATGAGTAGGACGTCATTAGGGCTTTAGTATGAGTAGGACGTTAGTATGAGTAGGACGTTAGTAGGGCTTTTCGAACTCAGCCTGTTTTTAAGTGCATATTCTTTGTGCTTTAAGGATACAGTCTACGACTCCTCCCTTGGATGTTTCCCTTCTGGCTGAAGTGCAGAGCCACAAACTTCCCGAAGCGGCTGGAGTTGTTGTTGTAAACCGTCTTAGCGTTTCCAAAGGCTTCCATGATGGGACTGAGGGAGAGAGGGGGTGTTAGTGTGTGTGTGTGTGTGTGTGTCCATCCATCCGCCCGTAACATATAATAACAGTGATAACGACCTGCTCTCCAGTATATTAACTTACTCTTTCACTATTTTTGCTCCATTGTATTTATGTTTTATACCATAGTCTGTGTGAATACTCTATTCTGATTGGCTGGAGAACATTCCATAGGTGTGGATTAACCCCTGATGTATGGACACCTAGATGGAACTGTTTACATTCTGTTTGTCTTTATATAATATTTATTATTTTTTAACCGTTTTGAGTAAATTTTTTATTTTTGGTATTTTATTGCCTGTTTCTTATTGCCTAGCAAAAAATTACATCGATCTCCAAATCAATATATGTATAAATACATTGGAGCAAAAATAGTGAAAGACTACAATTATTAAACTATAAAAATAAATATATAAAAGCCTAAAATATGGATTTGTAAATCCTATAGATAATGACCTATAACAGTAAATAACAGTATTATTGACATGCTCTCCAGCAGTGCTATCTATCTATCTATCCATCCATCCATCCATCCATCCATCCATCTATCTATCTATCTATCTATCTATCTATCTATCTATCTATCTATCTATCTATCTATCTATCTATCTATCTATCTATCTATCTATCTATCTATCTATCTATCTATCTATCTATCTATCTATCTATCTATCCATCCATCCATCCATCCATCCATCCATCCATCCATCCATCCATCCATCCATCCATCCATCCATCCATCTATCTATCTATCCATCTATCTATCTATCTATCTATATTAACAGTCATATTAACCCGCTCTCCAGCAGGGCTGTCTCCACGTGGGACGTCCTGTCTCTGGATGAGAGCTCCAGAGAGTGTTGACTCATGGCTGACAGGAA
Source organism: Ammodytes dubius (assembly GCA_026122265.1). NCBI lineage: Eukaryota > Metazoa > Chordata > Actinopteri > Uranoscopiformes > Ammodytidae > Ammodytes > Ammodytes dubius. Next base: position 29,259,822 of record CM047515.1, read on the forward strand.
GCGCAGGATCAGTTTGGTGCTTTCTGTTTTACCAGCGCCGCTCTCTCCACTACAGGGGGGAAACACACACAGGGGGGGGGCGGGGGGGGGGGGGAACACACACAGGGGGGAAAGGGAATAATTGAATTTAATAAAGAAATAAAATATAAAAATTAATTCAAAAATACACAAAATATTTTAACATTAAGAAATCTATATTTTTTTGGAATGAATAAAAATAATAAATAAATGAAAATGAAAATAAAAATAAAATAAAAGTAAAATAAAATAAAATAAAATAAAATAAAATAAAATAAAATAAAATAAAATAAAATAAAATAAAATAAAATAAAATAAAATAAAATAAAATAAAATAAAATAAAATAAAATAAAATAAAATAAAATAAAATAA
>CM047515.1:29287712-29292712 GCA_026122265.1 Ammodytes dubius
TCTCTCTCTCTCTCACACACACACACACACACTGACAGTCGACTTAACTCTAGAAAATAAGTGATATGGCTGGGTGTTATTTCGCTATTCTTTTTTATGTAAAGCTATTTTTGTGTATGAAAAGTGCTATGTAAATAAAGCTTGATTATTACTATCAGCCAAATCAAGAATATTTAAAAAAAATTGTCATTAACTGTCACAATCTTATAGTCTTAAAAATAAGAATAGGACTATGTCTGCTGTAAGACTTCTGGTAGCTGGAAATCTTGATGTCTTTTAAGGAATTCACTTTTTTTCATCCAAATATCGGCCATATCTAAAATATTTGATGTTTTTTTTCAATAACCTTCACTGTCGCCTTACATTCATGAGAACTTTCTGTGTCTTAATTATCTTAAAAAACAAGATTAACATTGATTTTCTTTAGTTGTATGACTTCTGGTAGCTGGAAATCTTGATGTATTTTAAGATATTCACTTTTTTCCATCCAAATATTGCCTAAATCTAAAATATATTTATGTTTTTTTCAATAATCGTCACTTTCGCCATAACTTAACTCAACTAAATGTCACTTTCTGTGTCTTAATTATCTTAAAAAACAACAATAAGAAACATTTTAAACGTTTTTGAGACTTCTGTTAGCTGGACAACCTGATGTTTTTAGGAAATTCACTTTTTTTCATCCAAATATCGCCCATATCCAAAATATTTTAAAATCTTTTGAGAACTTTCATAATCTTATCACCTTAAAAATAAGAATAAAATCTTGTTTAGTTTAAAGACTTCTAGTAGCTGCACATTCTGATGTATTTTAAGGGAATTCACTTATTTTCGTCCAAATATCGGCCAAATCTAAAATATATTTACGTTTTTTTTCAATTTTTTAACTTTTATTTATCCTCGAGAGACCAATTGAGGAGTGACCCTCATTTACAATGACGTCGAGTTCAAAACAAATTCAAAGGAAAAACAACAATACATACACAATGTTCAATGCAAATACATCAAATACACAACAACAGGTGAAGAGAAAAAAACAATTGAAACATTTACACAGTGGTGAAGAGTGGCAGCAATTAAAATGAAATGGGTGAAAGTACAATATAGCCTAATTAAAACAGTTACAGGTAGAGTTTGGCAGATTTAAGATATTTGTTTAAATTGGTTAAAGGATATGAAGGTATTTAGTTTAATTTGTTGCTGTAAGTTGTTCCAGGAGTCGGGGGCACTGAAGTAATAACTGCCACTTTCTCCTCGCATTCAAGTGAGTTAAGGAAGCCTGACAGTCAACATTCTTATCTGAGAGTCTAGACGGTTATCTGTGTGTGTGACGACTCAGCGCTTCATGGGAGATTCCTGGGTGTGTGTGTGTGTGGGGGGGGTGTGAGTGTGATCGTGAGAGAGCGAGAGTGTGTGTGTGTGTGTGTGGAGAGAGAGAGAGAGAGAGAGAGAGAGAGAGAGAGAGAGACAGACAGACAGAGACAGAGACAGACAGACAGAGACAGAGACAGAGTGTGTGTGTGTGACTTCAAATAAACGTTGAGTTAGTTTTGGTATGTTTTCATTTCAGAATACACCCCCCCCCCCCCACACACACACACACACAGCCCCCCTTTCCCCTCACACCCCCCCCCCCCACCCACCACCACACACACACACACACACAGACAGACAGACAGACAGACAGACAGACAGACAGACAGACAGACAGACAGACAGACAGACAGACAGACACACAGACAGACAGACAGACAGACACACAGACAGACTTACATATATGTGCCTCTGTTGGAAGCGTAGATAGAGGTTGTGCATGATGGCTCCTTCGTGCAGCCCCCCCCCCCCCACACACACACACACAGCCCCCCCCCCCCCCACACACAGCCCCCCCCCCCCCCCACACACACAGCCCCCCCCCCCTACCCCCCCCCCCCCCACCCCCCACACACGCCCCCCCCCCCCCCCCACACACACCCCCCCCTCCCCCCCACACACACAGCCCCCCCTCCCCTACCCCCCCCCCCCCACCCCCACACAGCCCCCCCCCCTCCACACACACACAACCCCCCCCCCCCCCACACACACACACAGCCCCCCCCCTCCCCTACCCCCCCCACACACACACAACCCCCCCCCCCCTCCACACAGCCCCCCCAGACTTACATATATGTGCCTCTGTTGGAAGCGTAGATAGAGGTTGTGCATGATGGCTCCACACACTCACACGCCCCCCCCCCACCCACACAGACACAGACAGACAGACAGACAGACAGACACACACACACTGTCGCTGTGTCTTGATTCAGGGGTTGCGGTCTTGGAACCGGCCTCGTAGGCTGCATTTGAAGACCGATTGCGTCATAGCGGCGCGCAAAGGCTGTCCCATTTGCAAGGCTCCTCGCAAGACTCCTCATATGCGGTCGTGAAATGCAGCCTTCGTTTCACGGTTTTGAAGCAGTTTTGAAGGCTGCATCAGATGTATCCTTCGCAGCCTAACATATCCCATGATTCATTGCGTTTTTTTCAGAGATGGCATACAATACAATAAAAAATAACAAAACAGCAACGTGTTGCTCCATCTTCTTAACTTTTATCTTCCTTTCTTTTTTTCTTGTACTTTTTTTTATTTTCGTCTGGTAGGCAACTTCTTTTTCTTTTTTCCTCCGTTGACAGGGCTGTCTCCGTTGGCAGCAATCAGGGTTGCTAGGCAGCACAGGAGCGGCGAGTCGTCACGCAAGGTAACGGCTTGTTACGTAAACCGGAAATGCTCGTAAACGGAGACCTGCGGAGACCGTCTCGTTTAACAAGGCTCGTTGGCCTTAAAATCGGCCTTACAATCGGCCTTCATAGGCTATAGCCTTCATAGACCGCGAGACCGCGTCCTACCAAGTGCGTGGTCTCTGTATTGAGACACAGCTACAGACTTACATATATGTGCCTCTGTTGGAAGCGTAGATACAGGTTGTGCATGATGGCTCCTTCGTGCAGCCCCCCTCCCCCCCCCACACACACACAGACAGACAGACAGACAGACAGACACACACACAGACAGACAGACAGACAGACAGACAGACAGACAGACAGACAGACTTACATATATGTGTCTCTGTTGGAAGCGCAGATACAGGTTGTGCATGATGGCTCCTTCGTGCAGGTCTTCCAGTGTAGCCATGTCTTCCACGCCCTTCACACTGCTCCGGTGCATCGGCTGAACCTTCTGTCTGCTGAGCGCATTCTGCTTATAGGTGTACACCTGTGGAAAAACATGAAGAAATACATTAAAGATCTACTTCACCGGTTGGAATATGAAGGTGTATTGAACTCCTGAGATCCTATGTAGTATAAATGTGAAATAACATGGGAAAAACACATTAAGTTTAGTTACTTTATAAGTCAAAGGTTACATTGAAATTTGTCTTATTATCACTCAAAATGTGTTGATTTGTAGGGCACGCTCGTGTTGTAGTGGTTAGACCCCCCCCCCCCCCCCCCCACTCATAGAGTCTCTGTCCTCTTCACAGCAGACCGCAGATCAGAATCCAGCCCGGGTTGTTCTCTGCATGTCATTCCCCTCTCTGACACATTTCATCTCTGTCTCTCCACACACACTGTCTAATAAATAATTATTATCCCAAAATCTTTCAACTGTCAATAAAGCATGAAAAATGCCGCCAAATGTGTCGATAAGTTATTTTTTTCCCCTCACGTACTGTTATTTGACACTTTGGTATTGTTTAAGACGGTTATCCAACATTATAACAACATGTATAGGTCAGAAAAGACTGAGGAGCATAATAAGTATAATTTTGAGATTCTTGTACTTTTTATTTATTTATTTGTTATATAAAAAATAAAATATGGATGTGTGTGTGTGTGTGTGTGTGTGTGTGTGTGTGTGTGTGTGTGTGTGTGTGTGTGTGTCTGTGTGTGTATGTGTGTGTGTGTAAGTATCATTAATTGTATCCTGTGACCAGTATTATCCTTGTTTTAAAAAAATTCTTCACAAAAAAAAAACTGGTCTGTAATTTTCTGTCTGTTAGTTGACTGTTAGTGGTATTTTTATGTTGAAACATGTTGTGGTAAAAAGTACAACATGATCCTCTGAAATGTTCTGGGGAAAAAGTTAGAAAGTCTGAAACCATAAATGTTACGTAAGGTACCCGAAACTGAGTAGTTATTGGGTACATGTATGTACCTGCCTGGTCTGGCTGGTTGTGTGTGTGTGTGTGTGTGTGTGTGTGTGTGTGTGTGTGTGTGTGTGTGTGTGTGTGTCAGTATCGGTAATTGTAACCTGTGGGCAAAAGTTAAAAAAAAAACTCAAAATATCATATGTCTTGTTATCTTCCTCACAGGCATATGGCAGGTAGCTGAGGATAATATGACACTGCAGACAGCTGCTTATCATCTGTGTGTGTGTGTGTGTGTGTGTGTGTGTGTGTGTGTGTGTGTGTGTGTGTGTGTGTGTGTGTGTGTGTGTGTGTGTGTGTGTGTGTGTGTGAGAGTGCGTGAGAGCGTGTGTGTGTGTGTGTGTGTGCGTGTGTGTGTGTGTGTGTAAAAGACAAGGCCGGACAAGGCTTTTAAAAACTAAACTCTCTCAAGTCAAAAGTGATATGCTGAGAGATGAGTCACTTATCTATTTATGACGCAGAATTCTCCATAACATCACCATACAAATAATGGGAAAAGCCCTAAACAAGCTGTTGTGATCTCACGTTACCAATGTGTTACTGCTTTGGAAAGATTTACATTTTAACTTTGTAAAGGCTATAGTCAGTTACAAGGAGGAGGTCAAACTTTTTAGTACATTTTTAATTTTTTTTTTAACCTTTATTTCTACAGGTAAATCCCATTGAGACCGAAGACTCTTTTGCAAGGGAGACCTGTTTTCCTTTCCCACGTTACCATTCACACACACATTCATTCACCGATAGCAGCAGGCTAACTATCGACATTCACACGAGGCAAAGGTGGATGAAATGTCTTGCCCAAGGACACAACAA
>CM047515.1:29302712-29305212 GCA_026122265.1 Ammodytes dubius
TGTGTGTGTAGTGTGTGGTGTGTGAGTGAGTGAGATGAGTGAGTGATGTGAGTGAGTGAGTGAGTGAGTGAGTGAGTGAGTGAGTGAGTGAGTGAGTGAGTGAGTGAGTGAGTGGTGAGTGAGTGAGTGAGTGAGTGATGTGTGAGTGAGTGAGTGAGTGATGTGAGTGTGCGTACGTATGTATTTGTGATCGCCCATGTGTGTATGTCTGTCTGTGTGTCTGTGTGTCTGTGTGTCTGTGTGTCTGTCTGTCTGTCTTGTCTGTCTGTCTTCTGTCTCTTCTGTCTGTCTGCCTGCCTGCCTGCCTGTCTGTCTGTCTGTCTGTCTGTCTGTCTGTCTGTCTGTCTGCAACTCTGCCTGTCTGTCTGTCTGTCTGTCTGCCTAGTCTGTCTGTCCGTCCGTCCATCCGTCCGTCCGCTCCGCCCGCCTGCTGCCTGCCTGTCTGCCTGTCTGTCTGTCTGCCTGCCTGTCTGTCTGCCTGTCTGTCTGTCTGCCTGTCTGTCTGTAACTCTGCCTGTCTGCCTGCCTGTCTGTCTGTCTGTAACTCTGCCTGCCTGCCTGTCTGCCTGCCTGCCTGTCTGCCTGTCTGCCTGTCTGCCTGCCTGCCTGTCTGTCTGCATAAAACCTAAATCTTTATTGATGTGTTCTAGTGAGCAGACAGACACTGGACTCTTTGATAGCAGTTGACCTTTTGACTTTTACGGCTTCTAGTTGCTACAGTGTTTCCGTTGGCAACAGCTGGTAAGTCAATCACTGGTGTCTCATTGCTAATGCTACGTGCTAATAAACATGCATAAAAACTACATTTCACTGTTTTATTTGTAGTCCTACAGTTGTTATGTGATTGGTTGGATGTCCGATGAGGTAAACATTGCCTTTCTTTTTTTTTTTTTTAAGATTATTTTTTTGGCATTTTTCTGCTTTATTGATAGTGTAGAGAAAGAGTTGAAATGGGGCAGAGAGGGGAGTGACATGCAGAGAACGACCGCGGGCTGGAATCGAACCCGGGTCCGCTGCTGGCCGAGGCCCATGGGGGGGACGCCCTACCAACTGAGCGAAAGGCACCCCCCTACATTGCCTTTCTTGGAAGCTAAATTGTTGCTATAAGCTGGTAAATTATAAGATAATTGGGGAAATTTAGCATTTAGAAGGTGAAAGTCTATGTGGGAATACATTTGAAACATGAAACCAAGACACTAGTAGTAACAAACTGTGCTATAAGGTTGTACACACACACACACACACACACACACACACACACACACACACACACACACACACACACACACACACACACACACACACACACACACACACACACACACACACACACACACACACACACACACACACACACACACGCGAGGGGCCCTTGCGGTGGATTTCCCTCCTATAATCTTATACACACATGTTCTGCTGTCCATTAGCGTGACAGGCTAAAGCTAATGGGAAAAACACACACACACACACACACACACACTGAGAGAGGGAAAGAGAGAGAGAGACACTAACACACACACACTGAGAGAGAGAAAGAGAGAGAGAGACACACACACACACACACACACACTGAGAGAGAGAAAGAGAGAGACACACACACACACTGAGAGAGAGAAAGAGAGAGAGACACACACACACACACACACACACTGAGAGAGAGAAAGAGAGAGACACACACACACACTGAGAGAGAGAAAGAGACAAACACACACACAAACACACACACACTGAGAGAGAGAAAGAGAGACACACACACAACCTTTGACCTAGAAGCCCTCAATTCTAACTGAGTCATTCTAGTATAGAGGGGCACCTGGCTGGGACAACATAGTGTGTGGGTGAATGAACGGAGAAATAAAAAAAACACACACACACACACACACACACAGGTTTAAGCCCAGGTATGCACAGTCAGCAGTGGATCAGAGGAGGGGGAGGTGTGTGTGTGTGTGTTGTTGTTGTAAACCCTCGGACTGTCTCTCTGTATGGGATCTCCCAGGGAAACAAAAACACACACACACACACACACACAGACACACACACACACACACACACACACACACACACACACACACACACACACACACACACACACACACAACACACACACACACACACACACACACACACACACACACACACACACACACACACACACACACACACACACACACAGGGAGAAACATAATCTTTTGGTCCTGGCGTTTTCACATGCAGACTGACAGATAAATGACTTGGCCGTTCACTTTGCTGTCGGGCAATTAATGAATGAATACTTGATATGTTGTCTTGTGGTTTCCATTTACTTGGCTCTCTCTAAGTTTAGAATCCAGCCCGGGTCGTTCTCTGCATGTCATTCTAAGTATTACATGTTAGAAATCGGTTCATCCTAGCCTGAGAAAAGGCAGAAAGAGTGTTTTATGGTCTCACTTTCTAACCCTACATTTTCCCATGCGTGACATCACACTAGTAAAAATGTAGGGTTAGGATTAACAGGACA
>CM047515.1:29335212-29350212 GCA_026122265.1 Ammodytes dubius
GCTACAAGCCACAAAGCTTGAAATTGACATACATATTTAGCCCATATGCAACAACAATAATGTGATGTTTTTATTTATTTATAAGCCTTGATGTAATAATTTATTATTTTGAACCCCACATAATCAGGCAGTAACACCCCACCCCCTTTCTATCTCTCTCTATCTCTCTCTCTCTAAACAATGTAAATGATTCACAGTTTATAGCCTACAGATGTCATGACTATTTAACGGCACAAAAAGGAGAGAAGAAAAAATGCACTTACATGTTACACCTACATGTAGCACTTAAATGATGTAGTACTTTTGTAGTTCCATTTATTTGAAGCTAATCTAGACTACTTGCGTGATTATTGCTGTTCTGAGATTCTATCTTTATGGTCAAATTTAATTTATGGGAAACTGCTTTAGATAAAAGCATCAGCAATGTAGGCTAATCTAATGACACAAAAGTATTTCACATAAAATTGGTGTTTTAATTGTAGGGGAGAGTGGCCTGAGTTGTGCCGGTGGGGAAGTTGTGCCACCCCTTGTTTCTAGAAAACTGTGGAAGAAATTGGAAATGTGACCACATATTTAAGAAGTGCCATCCATTTGACTCATCCTGTAAAGAAGGGAGACACAAGGAATAAGATATAAGCACATTTAAGCTAAAGAAACAGTGTTTTGCCTTTTAAAGTAACATTTCCATGATGAAGGTTTTTTGATTATTGTGTCTGAACAATTATAGACAAGTTTTAAAACATTTGACACGTTTTAGTGCTTAGTAATGCTACACTTTGAGTCTATACAGTTAAGCTGCGAACACACCGCACTGGCCGCGCGGCGAGATTACATACAAAATCAATGTACTAGCGCGTGGCTGCGCGTCCACCCAAAAAATTGGCGTCCAGCGGCGGGCTTTGCGCGGCGCGTGGCCGCGCCTCATGAGAGGCGCGTGAATCGGGAGCGGGGGCCATTTGCGGCGCGTAGAAATTGCGTCATCGAAGGAGCGTGAATCGAAGGCTTGTGCGGGTGAACACGGCGCCGCAGAAAAAGATGAACATTTTCATATTTTTCTGCGGCGTCGCGCCTCCACAGCCAATCAGCGTTGAGATTGCCCGGGGGCGGGTGGTCTGCAAGACGAGTTGGGCGTGTGGAGTGAGGACATTGGGTTTCCCAATACATTCTGCAAATATGTGTATTTTGCATCTGTTTAGCTGTTGGTTGTACTTTAGCCAAGGTAGCGCCGTTAGCATAGTGAAACTCCTGAGCTGTGCTGTTCCTGAGGATAATATGAACCCAAAGTTGACGGCAGTGTCCGTGTGGAATTCCATATAGCCTAGTACAGCGAAGCACCGGTGTTGTCCTCCGTCAGCCGGCACACTTTCACTTTCAGGTAGGCTGATGTTTGCCTTTATTTGTGCCGCTGAGCACACACTGCTGTTGTTAATGTGTTTAGTATGTTGCTGAATTGCTGTTAATGTGTGTGTATTTGCGATCGGGGTGCGTGTTCAGGCTGTTTTAATGATATCTGTGACAAGACTGCCGCTGGTTACACAGTGAACCTACATCTGTTTTTTTTTTGGCACAGCTGGACCATGTTATTGTTGTTGTTGCACCGTAAGTGTGACAGGTCTGATCTCGGCGTCGGCGTCAGGAATATATGGCCCAATATGATCAAGCGGCGAGCCTCCTGCGGTCACGCGGCCAAACCGCCGCCTACGATGAGGCGGCGGCGGCGGTTGGCCGCGGCTGCGGTGAACATGGCCCAATATGACCAAGCGGCGAGCCTCCTGCGTTCACGCGGCCAACCACCGCAGGCGGCCAATGCGGTGTGTTCCCGGCTTTAGCATGATGTCAGCCCTAAACTGCTGCATCATGCTTATTATCCAACATTTCTGGGTTGGGGTGATTTGTATTTTAATTAATTGCAAAAACAGATTGATCATCAGACTATCATTTTACAATCAGAACATTTTAGAGGCCTAGACCTTTAGAGTAATTCAGTCCCTCAAGATTCCCTTTACTAATCTTTATAAGAAGAGGTTTTCAATCAATTTGTCAGTGTTCTTGTGTCTTCAATCTACATTTATTTTGTTTTTTTCACAATCACAGAGACCCTGTTTTCCACCTGGCATTAACATCTGACTTTTTGAATCTGGTTACAAGTGGACAGCTCTCAGTCCGTGTGTTCCCACTTGTATTTTCAAATGTGACTTCCTGTCTACTTGTGATCGGATTCCATTTTCCCGCGCTGTATTTAAATCAACACGTTCATCATTTCCGTTTGCATTGCTGTTTTTTAACCGGTGGGGTTCAAACAAGTAAACATACAGGGCTGTACAGTGCCACAGTTTGAATCGCATTTGCTATAAAAAATGCAATACATGCGAAGATAATTACCATCTAGGTTGACGAGATAGGCTAGTCTATCTCATTTAGACAATGAGGAGCGATGCACAATACTGCTTAGAGGGCCCTTACATTAACACTCGCCAAATGCGGGAAATATCATAGTATAGGTAAAGTAGAAAAGTAAAAACTCTTAGGCGAGTAAGTTATTACGCCACTTTGGCTGGTGAAAGATGTGTGCTCGCTGTTTGGCTATTCTAACGTCTGCCTCTGTTAAACTCTTGTCACCGCAACCATCCATAGCTTTCACAGTTAAGTTATTCCTTGTGCAAACAGAACGTTTCCTGTACACCTTCACATTAAAAGCCTGTTACTAGCCAAGCGCGAGCTGACCTTTATTTTGAAGCAGATAAGAACAGGAAGTTAGCGCTCCACATGACTGCAGCTTGCATGGCGCCAGAAAAAAAAATCAGCGACTTCCGTGTTATCACAGTTTTACTCGGTGAAATGAAAACAGAGGACAGATAGCTTGTCATTTGCAATACTTTTAACTGGGCGCACACTAAAACCTTTTTTTCTACGTATTTCCGCTCAGGCAGTTGAGTAGGAGGTCCCTAATGTGGACACAAACCACATTTGTGTTTCCACTACCAAATGAATGTGGACACAAGTGGTCACATGTGGTCACAAACCACCTCCGAATGTGGTTTTTGTGATCCGATCTCAATGCGTCTTGAGAGTGTTCTCATCTGTATTAGAGCTGTATTCATGTGATCGGATCACAAAAACCACATTCGGAGGAGGTTTGTGACCACTTGTGACCACTTGTGTCCACATTCATTTGTTAATGCCAGGTGGAAACAGGGTCAGAGAAAGGTCCACACTTCCACTGTATCTAATGACTGGAGTCCACTGTTGGTTGGGATGGTGCGACTTTCACACTCCATCGTGGATGAATTTAAAAGGAATAAACCAAACTGGATTATTTCTTTATTTTCAAAATTCCCTTTATTAATCTTTATAAGAAGAGGTTTTCAATCAATTTGACAGTGTACTCGTGTCTTCAATCTATATTTATTTTGTTTATTTCACAATCACAGAGAAAGGTAGTTAAGCCAACATTTACGTTTGGATTGGATGCAACCTATTATTTTAGATTTCTTAAAGTGTAATACCTTGTTAAGTGACTTTTTCTGAGTTGATTGTATTAAAGGATTTGATTTCCAACTAAAGTAAAATGTTGATTGTACTCAACCTATTTTAAATTTAATTTGTATTTAAGTATCTTCTCCAACACAGCAGAAGGAGAATGACATATATCACAGTCACTGTGAATCTTGGCTATTGAAGTTAGCTGTTGTTGTTGACTGCCTAACGACCGTCGTCAGACACAGGTACCCATCCCCCACACTGCATACGATCAGAGAGTGACACAGACTGTCACAAAATGACAAGCAGATAGAAACTCCCCTTGCCTGCTCTGAGTCACTCAGGCCAAATCCATTGAGCCTCAAGCCCCACATGTTAAAATGGCCTCACCTTTACCTTTGAGATGCAATTTCTATTACATATAAAGGGGCTTGTTTGGCATGGAGTGTTAACTTTACCAAAGCAAAATGCGATTTAAAAAAAAAAAGCCTAAATGAATTCTAGTTAAAAAAAAAAGATAAATAAAAGTACTTACCGGAGAATATATACAAAAAAAATCACAAACTTTATTGTTGGCTTGTGAATTTATCTTTTTACATTAACTGCAGGCTATTCTTCCCTGCTTAGGCTCTTTAGAGATTGACTGCCTGATGTGAACGTGTTGCAGGATATTGCCTTAGCGAGTGGATTGCATTTAATCGTCAAGTAATCCATTCTAAATCTAAAGACACCTGTCACAAGTTTCTGATATTTTGGTCAGACTAGACGTTTTTATAGCGACAGGGGATCTCATATTTGCAAGATCACAACTGGATTCCTTTCAAGATCATGATTATTTCACATACTATTCCAGGCCTAAAAAAATGATTTCAGGTAAATGAAAAAGGAATTATGGAATGTATCTGGACAGGGCAGGCTATAAATAGTACCACTTAAATAAAAACAAGTATAGATGCCTTAACCACCTACGCCTACATGCCATGCCTGGTCACATTATAAAACTGCAAACAGTATCTTAATTAAAGAGAAACCTTTTGAAGTCATACTGTAGAGCCGAGCGGGGGGTATTATGCCAGACTTGTGAGGAAATGCGTTGAAGAAGGAGTTTCCCTCCTTTTTAAGGTCACTGCGCTACTGCAGGTAATTTCCTTATCCAAAGTCTGCAAATATGGTGACTTGCAGAAAGTGTTAAATGAAGGGTGCAAAAAGAGCCCTTAGTGGACTTTGATTTGACAGTGGGACAGCCCTCACTTCTCAGAGAAAGTGCTCACCACAATTAAACTGAAATGTTAGGAATGTGTGGAGCACATTGATGCTAGTCATTAAAAACTCTTCCTAAAAAGCTATTTTCTAAGCAATACAGTTGCATTGCTTAAAACAATTTGCACATGGTATACACATACATTGTATGAAATGTGCATAGATCACAGATCCAACTGGCCACACTCAAAATCATGAAGTCGTCATTCTCACACACAAAAAACATTTTTGGTCTGGTTTCTTGACACTGAAACCAACACTGTTCTGTAGAACCTTACCTTCAATATAATCAACTAGAAATGAAAACAACAAATTACAAGTGCCCCCCCCCCCCCCTCACTATGCAGTTTCAGTGGAGAGGGATTTGTTTATATTCACATAGTAAGTTTACTAAATACATTTTCTCTACAATGCGATTCTTAGTTTTGAATGATTATATCATCATAAATCAAAACTAAACTATATTTTAGAAGAACCTGGAACCAAACATTGAGACTAGAGTATGTTTGTAAACCAAACTATGGGCCCTGCTGCTGTAAAAAACAAAATGAAATAGTAACTTTTCAGGAAGCTTACTAACTTCAAACACTGTTCCAGGGATAACATTTTCCTGCGAAGAACATGTTTTATTCAGTTCTGAGAATATACCTTAGAAAATGTTTCACTTCTCTGACACACACAAAGTTACACACTGCAGCTTTAATCTGACCACAGACAGAATTTAAAATATGTATTGTATTAAAGAGAAGTTGTTGGAACAGCCTTTCACTGTTAGGTTTATGATTTCTAATTTAAGGATAAACATTACGTCCTTAAGCCGGATAGAAATAGTTGGGGTTTTAGGAGATTTCCACATAAGTAAAATATGACGTCTTGCCAGAGGGGAAGTGAAAGTTAGTATTTCTGTTTGCAAAGAGTAAATGTGGTGTTGTTCTGATGGGGTCAAAAATATTTCAATGAAGGGCTCCATCTTTATTTAGTCTCCAAGAACCTTTGTCAAAATCATAAAAAGTCAGTCCAGAATTGATGTAGTCTGGGACAATAAAAACCTCTCACCCTCCTGTCCCCACATTCCTGACATACCTGCCCCCTTGGCAGCAGCCCTTCAACCCCCTCCCCCGCCCCTGCATTGCCTCTATTCAAAGTAGGCACTTCACACCTTTTCTACAGCAACACTGAGTTGAACTGTTATGAAACTGCATTGCTGTGTCTCTCCCAGAGGCTGCATACATCTCCTTGCTAACATAAATATAGTAGATTCATTAAACATGGTATTGTAACAGTTGTATGCGCCAACATGTTTAAGCTAAACTTACTTGGATTTCTGGTTCATTTAGTGACTTTATTTTAAGCCTACAGTAGCTCCCTAAAATATCCAGACATTTAGGAAACAATGTATTTAACAACATAATGAATTGATGGATCCTAACAAGGAAAGCATGTACAAATATGGAATTGACCTTATTTGCACAGCCTTATCGCATCATTGATCTGTCAAATGTACCCCAAGCTCACGCTCCCAAGCGTTTTAGTTTTTGACAGAAAACTGAGAACATTAACTGAAAATGGAGAACAAATATGTCACTGTCCATAATGATAGTATTGAAGGCAGGGAATTATATATGTATATCTTATGTACTAATGTCACAGGCTGTCACAGAATTTTACCCTCAATTTAGGATGTGACGAGCACGTTGATGCTGGTCATTTCAATTATACAACGTAGAGGACATTTTTAAGTCTTGAAATGAAAACCCATTAAAGGTGTGCAACTTGCGCAGGAAAAAGTGATTGTGGATTGATAAAACAGTGATAAATTGTGGGGTTTTGAAACTCAGGCCATGCTATTTGGCGAGAAGGAAAATTCAGATCAACTGTCCCTAATAACTTTACATTTAAGGATCAGTGAAAATATTGAAAAAAAAACATTTACCAAATACAAAATGCACAGATTAATGTGTATGTCTGCTCAAAAACAAAACAAATACTGAATATCAGTTTTAGACCCATGTTTAATGTTTTCACAGTATTGTCATACAATCTATAATACAAGATATCTTTTCAAAAATGTTTTTCATAATACATTTATGGTACAGTAGCTTGAGATTAAGATGTTTCAACTGGAATATATATCATGGTGGTCTTGGTGTGAGATTTAAATCCAGCATCAACCTGACTGAAATAGTCTTTAAGACCCTGAGCAATATCGTTGAAAAATATTTCACTTCCTTTTTGGCTTAAATGAACATTGTCTCTTAAAAATAGCTCAGGTTTGTCAAACACTATGTTTGGATGTTGAACAGTACTCCCATTAACCTCCAAAACAAATGTAGCCATCACATTGTTGATGAATTTCCACACTTTGTCCATCTTTGCTGTTAGGGCATGCCTCCATTGTCGCCTCTGGTTAATGGAAGAAAGCATGAGCTTCATCTGCGGAAACTGTTTGTGGAGGCCATGCAGGTCCCTTTTCATTGCTCGAAGAAGCGTCACACTTTTCACACTTCCAAGGTCATTGCCCCCACAGTGAATCACAAGCACATCTGGAGCAGTTCCTCCTTTGAGTCATATAATGTTAATGTAAAATAATATGATGTGTAGTAGTAAACTTATACACAGAATATTTAAAACAATAAAATAATGTTTCAAGTGTATTACTTACTATTCTAATTTTTACCTAGGGGGCAAAACCCCTTTTTTTTGGAAAAAACAGACATGGAGCGTTGTAAAAGGTTGTTCACCAGAAATGATAGCCAGGACCTTCCAGGATCCCAACCTGGGTGGACAACCTGGTCAACTAGCTGCTGGAAAGCTACAGGGGGCCGACATAGAGCAAATCAGAACCACTGTTTAAGTGAATGGGGATGGGCTAATAGGGAATTTTTTAAACTTATAGATATCATTATGAAACTTTGCAAGTTGATTACTGACATTAAAACAACAACTTTTTGTATTACAGTATTTTCCAAAAAGTTTGAATAAATATGAAAAATCATCAATATCTTACTATTGACGCGTAAATTTGCATTTCTGCAAAGCCCCAAAATCTAGATGTTGGACAAAAGCAGAGTCAATTTGTTTTTAAATTTTGAAAACAAAACAAATGTCCAACTGCCTGAAGCTTTTCCTAATCACAGTTCAAATTTGATCAATAACCCATAGAAAATGAAGTTTGTACACTGTTTTTTTTCCAAGGGAATGTCTAGCCGTTTCCTAAAATACCAGCTGGAGACTCCAAAAGGACACTTTTGGTCCATAGCACATGCAATGTAACTGTAAAAATTGTATTTTCTATGGGTTATTGATCAAATTTGAACTGTGATTAGGAAAGGCTTCAGGCAGTTGGACACTAGTTTTGTTTTCAAAATTTAAAAACAAATTGACTTTGTTTTCTTTCCAACATCTAGATTTTGGGGCTTTGCAGATATGCAAATGTACGCATCATTAGTAAGATATTGATGATTTTTCATATTTATTCAAACATTTTCGAAAATACTGTAATACAAAAAGTTTTTGTTTTAATGTCAGTAATCAACTGGCAAAGTTTCATAATGATATCTATAAGTTCAAAAAATTCCCCATTAGCCCATCCCCATTCACCCCCATTCACTTAAACAGTGGTTCTGATTTGCTATGTCGGCCCGCTGTAGCTTTCCAGCAGCTTGTTGACAAGGTTGTCCACCCAGGTTGTGATCGTGGAAGGTCCAAAATGTCATTTTTGGTGAAGAACCTTTTACAACGCTCCATGTCCATAAAATCACTTTGTCCCCTGGGTATTTGCTATTTGGCTTGATGTGGTTGTCATTGATGAATCTCCCCAGTCTTGCTGTTTCCCCAGTCCCATCGACACTGAATAATGAAATACATTATTTGAAGATTATTAATATAATAGTAAAATAGTTGAATTATCTATAGTAAGAACTGATCATTTCATTTTTTACCAGAAAGTCTTTCCGGCAAAGGGGTAGAAATACAGAAATGCTGCATGGGCATCTGAGTACTCTTTGAACAGAGTCTCTCCTTCCAAGCCAGTGATGTGTCTTCCAACATACTCAAGCAAGAATTCTCCAGGCTCAATGTCTTGAGTGGCAATAACTCCATAACCTGATAAAAGATTATAAATAGAGATTCATTAATTATATATTTGTAAATTGTATTATTTAAGTATGATACAAGTTTGATAGCTGTCATCAAAAAAATCCTTGATTAGAAAACAATACTGTATTGTACAATCTATATAATTACAAATAACTATGTATAATGGCAGTGAGCATTCATCTTTTAAAATAGAAGACAATCAAGTTCGCTTTTCAGATATCTACTCACAAATTAAATTGGGGACATCATGCCAGTAATTTTAGTTTAACATGGAGATTTGAAGTAGTGGGAAACAGCTAACCTAGTTTAGCCCACAGCTAAATAGAACACATGAAAGCAATGAGGTGTTTTTACAAATACAAAAAGGTTGAAAAGTCACCAAAAGGTTAAACTACTACTTTTTATTTTATTTTTATTTTTCTACTTATTTCACAATAGTTATACATATAATGCTATGCCAGACTGTTCAAATACTTATTTATTATAAGCAAAGCAACTGGATTGTAGAAAGTTCTATGAACGCTTGTACCTTCATACAGATTTGAACAGAGAATCTTACATTCTAATCAAGTAACATACCTTTCTCCTTGTTGATGAAAGTCTTCTGAAAAGTGTCTTTATCTTTTCCAGATGCAATGAAGTACAAGGCTTCCTTTTCAGGACAAACTCTTCTGGGTCTCATTTTTCTCTGAAAGATTTTAGAATCCAGATGTAAGTTAAAGCACAACTGGGGAAACTTTGTGAGAGTGATAAAAAGTTTTAGATACATAGCTTGATAGAATTAAATTAAACTTTGCAACAACATGAATACAAACTAAGTTTAAACAAATAACATTTTAATTAAACCTGGCAAATAGAAATAGAAATAAAAACTGCACAAATAATTACAATTAACCTTGCCTAAAGGGAAAATAAAAAACTATTTAAGAAATGCATATAACTTTTCAGAAAAAATAAATGAGAAAGTGTAAAATAATATAATACATTTGACTTAAACCTTTCAAAGAAAAAAAAGTAAAAGAATGAAAGTTGAAATGAACCTTAAAATAATTCAGATAAAAACTAAGTATCAGAATTAACCAGTTAAAACCTTACAGAAAGAGAAATAAAAAAAACTAAGTTAAAATAATAGTTAAAATAATTATTTTAGTCATACATGGTGAATTTGTAGTTTGTAACTTACCTATAACTTCAGCCTTAGCATTGAACGAAAAAAGTTTCAAAAGTTCAGTCATAAATCTCCAGGTGGGTCCTCCTAAGAATTGCAATGGTCAAGCCCTTCCAAACAAGTCATTACATATGTGTACCTGTAGTGAGATGCCCAGAATATATCCACACCCTCACAAGCAATCTGGACAGTGATTGGTTCTCAGGACCAGACAAAGGTGGCTAGGTATTGCTCGCATTGTGATGCAAAGTATTGGCATTACAAATGCAGAAACGTCGGCTGCCAGTGTTCCCTCTTAGCTCCATAATATCAAACTAGCTGGTTTATTGACAGTACACCGCAAGTTCTACCATGATTAAACAATCATGCCGAAAAACACAGACTACAGGTTTTGTATCCAGGCTATTTCATTCATTGGTATTTGTAAGATGCAAATAAGAGGCTATAAGCCTACATCAAAATTGCCTTCATTTAAGCCTAAATCAAAATTGCCTTCATTTGGATGTGGCCCAAAACTTAAGTGACTTTCCAAATAGGCTTATCATTTGGGAACAGTGACATACTTACAGTAAATGACATTCTTAAGTGTGGGGCAACCGGCCTAGTGCTACACATATAGCAAAGAAGCCTATTTACAGTTATAGTGCAAATAATTTTGGCTAAATGGTGTAGTGTTTAAATCTGCTGAGTTCAATGATTAATCACTTTTTATAATATAATGTTAAGTTACGCACTGCTAGAATGATCGTGAAAAAAATATTCAATTCAGTCATTTTCTGACAGCATTCCACTGTCTCCTTATTTGCTGCTCCATACTGCCAAACTAGCTAGTTTATTGACATGGATTCTAATGAATTGCTCTGATCATGAACACAAACTAATTTGAACTACAGCAAAGGATTTTACATACTTTGTGCTACTCTGTTCAGACTGGTGTTGTGGGAAAAACAACTTTTGTAAAAGGCTTTTGAAAGTTCAGAGACATGTGGAATTGATGGTGTGAAATGCATCTCTAAAGTAGCCTGACTGATTAAATAATCATTCATGTTGTCATGCACATTTCTTATAATGATAGTGTGCAGGTGGTAGTAATCAATGTGACTAAATTGCATTCATGGTAAGCTTTTTTGAACAATTTTATACTTGTAATGGGTCAGTACATTTTTTGACAGTTTGCCACTGGGCTACTATACATAAGAGACATTAGAATACATTTGAAGTTTGGATCCCTATTGATAGGGTTAGTCATTTAAAACAGTAGAAGTGTGGAGCTGTCTTTGTGCCTTTTAAATAAACTAAATATATATAGATTGAATACACTAGTACACTGTCAAATTGATTGCCATTCTTTGCTAACAAAGACGTTGGGAACTGGACAATTCTAAACGTTAGACGCAAACTGTATTGAATTCCAGCTAAAAGCACAGAACTAGAAAATAAAGTATATAGGAAAGTAACAAAAAAAAATCAAAAAAATGTGTGCCAGTAGGATAGAAATCAAAGGGCAATAAACTCTCTTTTGTTTGTTTGTCTCTTTTGTTGTTGTCTGGGATAATGTGGTGTTCACTATGCAGACTGGTTTTCTGCCCTAAACTACCTCCATACAGTGGACTTAAAGTACATGTTGTGAGGGAATTTTCAGTCTTTAGTATGGTTAATATTAATGGTAGAGATGTATAGTACATTTATGCCTGTCTTGTGTGTTTGTCTATATCTCAGACACTAGGTCAGCCTGGTGACACTGGTAGGAGACACTTAGGTCAGTTGTATAGATAAAGTCTCATCTCCTTAAGGCCAGGACACACCAGTCCGACTTGTTTCTACTTGTTCCGACTACGCAAAAAATGGGGTCGGCCGTTTCAGGAAGCTCCAGGCTTCCCGTCGCGGCCAGAGAACACACCAAACTGACTGCTGACTTTCCGTACGCTCTGTTGCTTGCGCGGGACGTAATGTCTCCATAACAGCAGGCGGCGCTAATCTGTATTGTGGCCCGAAAAAATACGAAAGCCGGAAATGATGGGACAGCTCTCTAGAGCATAAACATAGATAGAAATACGTATTTATATTTATGGACCATAAGAGCACAATTTTTAGCAGAGAGTGTCGAGCACGGTGTCGAGCAGTCAACAAGGGTTGATGCATGTGAGTACTCTCAAAACGAAACGAACAAACACATTAAAACGATGGCTAGCTGTTGTTAGCTGTTTGTGCTACCCGCCTCACTTCCGGGCTTCACTGATTCGCTAGCCCTCCACCAATCAAATTGCTCCAAATGAAAGACGGTCGGCTGCCGATTGAACATGTTCAATTGGCTCAAAACAAGCCCGACGACCTCTACGTCGGCCGACGTCACGGCACACACCAAACAGATTCGTCTCCCGACCCCCTATCGACTCAACGACGGCGATTTTCGGGCTGGTGTGTCCTGGCCTTTAGACTCCAGAATGTTATGGTTCACTGTGTTCAGCTCTGAACCAAAACATTGGTACGCTTGGTGCCCGAGCCAGGGAGGTGTTAGAGATAGCACAAGGTTAATACACAGCTCTCAGGAAGTGTCTGTCAGAATTGAAGTGCAAGTCACCCGAGTTGCAGTCCGGTTCTCCTTGGCCAAGTCTGTAATAAATATTGCTTCATAATTCATCACAGTATAGCCACTACAAAAAACTACACTGCACCTCTAATGTATTCCAAAGTGTCTATTACATATTGTTAAAAATCACAGCAACCAGCAACAGATACTTGCTGTCAGCAGACCAAATATATATTAAAACATGTTAATCTCTACAAATCATGTTCAAATTATATGTTGTGTTATAACTATTCTCAAATTCAGTTGAGATTATTTTCATAGGTATTACCGATCTGCCAAAGTCTTGTTCATCCATGATGGAGTGTGAATATCATTCCATGCTAACCAAGAGGGAACTTGTGTCAATTAGTGCCAACTAAATGGGGACTCCTGTCATTCCATACAATTTAGGACTGTAGGGTCAATATGTATAACAAACAGACATTTAAGACTACATTTATATTATATTTCCCTTAAGAATGATCCAGTTTGCATAATTAAAATGCATATTTTCACCATTTTAAAAGTAATAGCAGTGTTTGATTTATTCCATAATGTGCATTACATATTGTTAAAAATCACAGCACCCATCAACAGATACTTGCTGTCAGCAGACCAAATATATATTAAAACATGTTAATCTCTACAAATCATGTTCAAATTATATGTTGTGTTATAACTATTCTCAAATTCAGTTGAGATTATTTTCATAGGTATTACCGATCTGCCAAAGTCTTGTTCATCCATGATGGAGTGTGAATATCATTCCATCCTAACCAAGAGGGAACTTGTGTCAATTAGTGCCAACTAAATGGGGACTCCTGTCATTCCATACAATTTAGGACTGTAGGGTCAATATGTATAACAAACAGACATTTAAGACTACATTTATATTATATTCCCCTTAAGAATGATCCAGTTTGCATAATTAAAATGCATATTTTTACCATTTTAAAAGTAATAGCAGTGTTTGATTTATTCCATAATGTGCATTACATATTGTTAAAAATCACAGCAACCAGCAACAGATACTTGCTGTCAGCAGACCAAATATATATTAAAACATGTTAATCTCTACAAATCATGTTCAAAGAATATGTTGTGTTATAACTATTCTCAAATTCAGTTGAGAATATTTTCATATGTATTACTGATCTGCCAAAGTCTTGTTCATCCATGATGGAGTGTGAATATCATTCCATCCTAACCAAGAGGGAACTTGTGTCAATTAGTGCCAACTAAATGGGGACTCCTGTCATTCCATACAATTTAGGACTGTAGGGTCAATATGTATAACAAACAGACATTTAAGACTACATTTATATTATATTCCCCTTAAGAATGATCCAGTTTGCATAATTAAAATGCATATTTTTACCATTTTAAAAGTAATAGCAGTGTTTGATTTATTCCATAATGTGCATTACATATTGTTAAAAATCACAGCAACCAGCAACAGATACTTGCTGTCAGCAGACCAAATATATATTAAAACATGTTAATCTCTACAAATCATGTTCAAAGTAGGGGAAGGTGGGGTGATTTGTGCGTTTTGGAAGTTGCAAAACCCCTTGTTTCTAGAAAACCGTGGAAGAAATTGGAAATGTGACCACATATTTAAGAAGAGCCATTCATTTGACTCATCCTGTAAAGAAGGGAGACACAAGGAATAAGATATAAGCACATTTAAGCTCAAAAAACTGTGTTTTGCCTTTCAAAGTAAAATTTCCATGATCAAGGTTTTTTGATTATTGTGTCTGAACAATTATAGACACGTTTGAAAACATTTGACACATGTTTTAGTGCTTTGGTATGCTACACTTTGAGTCTATATAGTTAGCACAATGTCAACCCTAAATTGCTGCATCATGCCTATTATCCAAAATTCTGGGGATGGGGTGATTTGTGCGCAAGGGCCTGGGTGAGTTATAAGTAAGTAAGTAAGTAAAATGTATTTATAAAAGCACATTTATGACAGTTTGCACTGTCCAAAGTGCTGTACATAGTGCATTCAGTAGGTAAACAATGAAGGTACAATAACAATAACCAAAATAAAAGACGTAAAGCCCATACATCCACATAAACACAGATAGTAGTGCAGAGGTAAGATAGTTAATGGGGAGGAAACACCAGGGTGTACATATGGGTTTTGAGCCTTGATTTAAAGGCAGAAATGTAGGGGGAATCACATTTGTCAGGTGGCAGTTGGTTCCACAAGCACGGAGCAACTAGTGCAAAGTACATTTCTGAGAGTTGTGCCAGTGGCATGGCTGTATACGCTGGTCACCAAAAGAAAGTGATTGTCTACAGTAGCTCAGAAGAGAGTGACATCTCAATTCCACCTAACGACACCACTGATGAGAGTTCAGATGGCCAGAAAGATGATGATGGTGACTTTGTCATTGTGACACAATGACGCACAAAT
>CM047515.1:29360212-29365212 GCA_026122265.1 Ammodytes dubius
GGTGAAGTATTCCTTTAAGACTTAGTAGATGGGTTGTAGGCTCAGGACAGACAGACACACACCCACACACACACACACACACACACACACACACACACACACACACACACACACACGCGCGCACACACACACACACACACACACACACACACACACACACACACACACACACACACACACACACACACACACACACACACACACACACACACACACACACACACACACACACACACACACACACACACACACACACACACACACACACACACACACACATTTGGAGCGGATCAGCATTCAATTTAACCTCAACTTACTTTCCTCTGTCCTTTTTCAATTATGATATGAATTATTTAGTAGGCTAGTGTTTTTTACTACGCCAGCTGTTGTTCCTGGGTGAGCGTAAATACCCATGACAAAGGCATTAAGAAAAACTATATAAAAATAGCATTCTTTAGTTTGCACTGATGGTCTCGTTTGCTGTTACATGTAAGTTATGATCATCAGAGGAAAAATGAGACTGTTTCAGAAATAAATAAAAGTATTTTAGTATTGCATGAAATCATAGCAAGGCAGAAAAATGGGAGGAATGTACATAATGCTTATTTTTCTCTACATTCTAGCCTACACAGTTTTATTCATACCCTAATTATTATTATTTTTTTTTAACCTTTATTTCTACAGGTAAATCCCATTGAGGCCGAAGACTCTTTTGCAAGGGAGACCTGTTTTCCTTTCCCACGTTACCATTCACACACACATTCATACACCGATAGCAGGCTAACTATCAACATTCACACAAGGCAAGGTGGGTGAAGTGTCTTTGCCCAAGGACACAACAACCATGACACAGGTGGCAGGGCGGGGATCGAACCTCCAACCCTTTGATCATCGGCCGACCCGCTCTACCAACTGAGCCACAGTCGCCCCATTCTAGCCTACACAGTTTTATTCGTACCCTCAATAATTTGTTGCTGTAAATAGTTCCAGGAGAAATCAAAGCAAAGCAGAAAATTGAGAGGAATTCACAGAATGCTTATGTTTTTTCTAGATTCCAGACAGTTTTCTTCACAGTCTCATGATATGCAGGAGGCAGTGTGTGTGTGTGTGTGTGTGTGTGTGTGTGTGTGTGTGTGTGTGTGTGTGTGTGTGTGTGTGTGTGTGTGTGTGTGTGTGTGTGTGTGTGTGTGTGTGTGTGTGTGTGTGTGTGTGTGTGTGTGTGTGTGTGGTGAGTGAGTGAGTGAGTGAGTGAGTGAGTGAGTGAGTGAGTGAGTGAGTGAGTGAGTGAGTGAGTGAGTGAGTGAGTGAGTGAGTGAGTGAGTGAGTGAGTGAGTGAGTGAGTGAGTGTGTGTGTGTGTGTGTGTGTGTGTGTGTGTTGTGACAGTTTTCTTCATAGTCTCATGAAATGCAGGACGCTGGTGAGATGGTTGAGAGGATATTCAAGACTTCACTGTTGAGGCTCTGTGTTTAAACTTTAAATGCTCTGGGCCGGTTTTCAACTTGTGTAACAGGGAAGAGCACAATGTTGCACACGTGGGTTTTTCCTGCTATCCGGTGACTATCAGCTGCTCATTATAGAGTGGTTACAAACTCAGCTATATGGGGGAAAGAATGTGGGATATCTTTTAAAAAATGATATAGGCCTACTATACATATTTTTTTTGCATTTTTTGGGGAATTTTGACTTCATTATTAGACAGTTTTGGAGAGACAGAGATGAAATGTGTCAGAGAGGGGAGAATGACATGCAGAGAACGACCCGGGCTGGATTCTAACCCGGGTCTAACCCTAACCCTATAAATCCTTTTTTCGATTGTTTTTCATGAAATATTCTAATATTTTGAGATACAGGATTTTTTAAATTCCATGAGCTGTAAGCCGATCCCACATGGAGGCCTGTTCTAAAAGTCCACAGAGGCAGCCAATCGTTTTGGGGTGTTGGTTCTTTTGCGAATTTTATAAACTCCAGAACTTCTATATTCCTGCCAGATCTGGGTGGTTCTGAAAGAGTTGATTTGAACATAGACACACACACACACACCACACAACACACACACACACACACACACACACACACACACACACACACACACACACACACACACACACACACACACACACACACACACACACACACACACACACACACACACACACACCTTGGGTCATCTTTGGCGCAATTGTGACATTTTTTCGCATGTGATAAAACACAACTCAAATCAGGTCAACATCTGGTTTTCTAGAATGTAGAATTCAGGCCAATACTTTGCTGTTTGTTCTTTGTTTTGAAAATGACATAAACACAATCGAAAATGCAATATTTTAAGTGAGTTATGCAAACGTGTGTGTAATTCTCCAAGGAAATCTGGGTTATACAACAGTCCTACTCTGAGCAGGCCTGCCCCAGACAAATGACTGGGCCCCTGAAAAGGTCCAGTCATTGGGCCCCCTTTACTCATACTGAACTTGTATCAATGTGCATGATGCGCTTATTCCTACATACATTTTCCGGGGGTCTAAAGCCCTTAAAAGTTCCCTTTTTTTCCTTTCTTTTCTGGTACCCTGATTTATGTCCAGGTCCTGGCATCACTGAGCTTGCTAGGTTAGCTTGCTCATCATCAATGCATGCAACGGTTTTGAGGGGGAAAAAACGACCCATGATACTTTTAGTTTTTCAATATAAAATGTGATATATTTTACCCAAGTAACAATGAATAAAATGTTTTCTTTTATAGAAAGTTCTCTTGCGAATATAGCGTTCATAATAAAGGTTGGCTAAGTTAGGTAGTCTGCAAAAAAAAAAAAAAAACATTTTTTATTTTATTTTTTTCTCTCTCTGGGCCCCCCTGGTGGCTGGGCCCTAGAAAGCTTTCCCACTTTCTACCCCTTATGGGCGGCCCTGACTCTGACCATAAAACCGAGTGTCAAAGAATTTAGTCAAAAAAAAAAGCTTTGAAAATGTCTTAAAGGTTCAGTGTGTAGAATTTGAAACAGACTTTGTAAAAATGTAATAAAATATTCATAACTAATTTTTAATTACCGGTAGTGTAAAAGCTATTTGTTCTGTGAGCTTAGAATGAGCCTTTTATATCTACATAGGAGCAGGGCGCTGAGGCCGCCATGTTGCACCGCCATGTTGCACCGCCATGTTTCTACAGTAGCACAGAATGGACAAACTTAACGGCCTTTACACGTTTTTATATATAGTGGGCGTCCTGGGGAAATGCACCTGTTGGAAGACCAAGAAGAAGAAGAAGTACCATAGAATAAATAACTAAATACATCTTCACCTCATCACTTGATATTGTGGAAAGACTTGAGGCAGTGGTGGATGATGCCATCTTTAGTAACTATAGCTTCTTGTCCTTGAAGGCCACCGTAGCTTCTGTAAATTCTCCCCAAAATGAGGGGTTAGCAAGGGAGCGTTGACATCTAGAATCTCACCACTAAACACACACTACACACCAACATGTCAACTCCCAAGAACCCTTGACACCAAAGGTCACGAATGTAGGTGAAGATGCATTCATGACATTGTGTGTGTGTGTGTGTGTGAGTGTGTGTGTGTGTGTGTGTGTGTGTGTATGGTAACGTGTAAATGGGAACAGGTCTCCCTTGCAAAAGAGTCTTCGGACTCAATGGGATATACCTGTATAAATAAAGGTTAGGTGTGTGTGTGAGAGAGAGAGAGAGAGAGAGAGAGAGAGAGAGTAAAGGTGAACTGCCCATTCATCACACTAAATCCAGTTTGGGCTTAAACACTATATAGCTAGGAGTGTTACTTAACCTCTGTCAGCGAGTGTGTGTGTGTGTGAGTTAGAAGTCAAAGGTGATTGAGGTGGGACGGTCCCAACAGCAAAGTGATAACATCTTCTGTGGGACATCTGTGAAGGGGAACAAGAGGTGAGGAAAAACACACCCAGCGCCTAAAAACTCCTCTGTCTGTCTGTGTGTGTGCGTGTGTGTGTGGGTGTGTGTGTGTGTGTGTGTGAGAGTGTGTGTTAACAGAGTAATTGTGAACCACTTATTGTCGCAATGCCTCTTGCACTACTTTGAAGTTTTTTGACCATTTGGAAATCTAGGCCACATCACATCAGGCTGGACAACCAACAAAACATTGTGAAGTATTAGGTTCACAGATGACCTTTCAGAGGCACTCACTCACTCACTGTTACGTCCCCTAAGAGGTCTAGGGAGTAACATAGACCAGATCACAAAATAAAAGGGAGTCAAGTGTTCAAAAGTAAAAGTGTTTATTGCCAAGCCCTATAACGTCAGGGAGACCCAGCTGGCCAAAACAACAAACAAAAAGGTTCCCTGTCTCTAAACAAAAAGGTTCTTCCTAACAGTAAATCAAAATACAAATGCTTACCTCCCTAGCCACAAACAGAACAGGAGAAAAGGGGGGATAAACAAAAAGGCAGGCCTCCCCTACACGGCTTCCTGGCTCACCACTAGGACAGAACTAGTACAGGACAGGACTGCTAAGCAGATGATAGCAGTAGTTCAGGTGGCAGAGGACAGCAGGCCACAGCAGACAGCGCTCAGCAGAGAGCAGCACATGGAGCTGGTAGCAGCAGAGAGAGAGGAGAGTGCCATGCAGCTCCTCTTATAAGCCTGCAGCCCCTTGATTAGGCTTCCAGGTGGGCCTCGTTTGGGAGCAGCAGAGGTATGGGAGTGGAGGAGGGTGGAGCCGATGAGCTAGAGGCAGTAGACACAAGTGCATGTTAGAAACTACATGGGAATGTAACACTCACTCAAGCACGCGCACACGCACAGGCACAGGTACACACACATACACACACAGCCCCTTGTCCCTTGTCCCTTGTCTGTTGTTTGAATCTTTTGCCAGAATCTTTAAATGTCCAAACAGGAAGAGGAAAGACAAACACTTCCTTCTTTGACCAAAGATTAACGATAACAACACCGGGACTTTCTGTCTGTCTGTGGTCAAGCCAACACACACTTCCCCCCTTCAAACGGTGTGTGTGTGTGTGTGT
>CM047515.1:29380212-29387712 GCA_026122265.1 Ammodytes dubius
TTCTACATTTTAAACAATGCACCTGATGACATTCCAAAAACACGGATGCCTCCATAAGACTTGCCCGCTCAATGTACAAAATGTAATATTAATAGTTCTAATTCTCCGCTCGGGAGGATAATTCAGATTATTGGCAGAGGTGATTTTACACCAATGAGGACATATTTATGAATGAGGATATTGATTTTAGCTAATGAATTACTTAAAATGTTACACAGTGCCCCTTTAAGAAAATGAAATGTTTATTCTTTGTTTTGGCCTGGCAGAGATGCGATTTCTAGGACAGTGAAGCGATGTGGTTTTTAATAAAAAAGAAAAAAATATCTGAGTTTGTTTTTTAAACTCATGTCAACTCACAGAATGTAAAAGCAGAAGAGAAGTGTTAAAGGGAAGTTAACATTAGTGTTGCTGTGAAACCGCTCTGAGTAACAGAGTCACATTGGTGTCAGATGTAAATGTGTGTCTGTGTGTCTGTGTGTCCGTGTGTGTGTCTGTGTCTCTCTGTGTGTGTGTGTGTGTCTCTGTGTGTGACACACAACACAGATCTCAATCTTTAATAATTATTAATCGCGTCTCTAGTTTCGAGTGTAGGACAAATCAAATCCTATAAATCATTGACTCTCTAACAGGCAATGACAACATAGAAAAGACTTGTGCACTATACAGTGTAGTGTGAAGGTTTGTGGGCCTAAACTTTTTTTTTTTTTAACCTTTATTTATACAGGTAAATCCCATTGAGACTGAAGACTCTTTTACAAGGGAGACCTGTTTTCCTTTCCCACGTTACCATTCACACACACATTCATACACCGATAGCAGCAGGCTAACTATCGACATTCACACGAGGCAAGGTGGGTGAAGTGTCTTGCCCAAGGACACAACAACCATGACACAGGTGGCAGGGATCGAACCTCCAACCCTTTGATCATCGGCCGACCCGCTCTACCACCTGAGCCACAGTCGCCCCTAACTGACCTGATTTGATCTCTGTTTTATCTAGTGCCGCCCAATTTCTTCCCTAAAGATCTCTCACTACATTGGTCCATTTCATCACTCAATTTGGCCCATCTGATTGTGTTTACCTTGCTCGATTTAAGCAATGCAGCTCAGGGTTCACAAACTTTTGCACATACAACATTTGTCAAATCATTTGTTTTATCTATTTTAACAATTGATTTCTGGAAAAGAAAAATGTTGAATTGATAAACACACATCTGTTATTTCATATAAAAAATACTGGTATTGATAAAAATGAATTAATAATGGTTAAAATAAATAAAATTCCAAAAGGCTCAAGGGGTTCACAAAATTTCACACAGCACTGTATGTATCTATAATTGATAAGCCAAATTAATAATCAACTCATTGTGTACTTTAGCTTGACATATCTCTGTGTGTATCTCTTAAACTAACCCCATAACACAGTAGTTCCTCCCTGTCCATATACACCATACACTACACACCTGTCCTGGAGTTTCAGGTATTTTCAATTGTTCTCAATGTTTGTTTAAAACGAGACAGAAAAAAAACGAGAAGGTATTTTAACTAATACAATGGACAAAGCCGCTGTATGTAATCGATCGTTAAGCACACACACACCAAACGCACGCACACACAGAGACACACGCACACACACACACACAGACACAACACACACACACACACACACACACACACACACACACACACACACACACACACACACACACACAGAGACACACACACACACACACGCACACACAGACACACGCACGCATGCAGAGACACAGAGAGAGAGAGAGACACAAACACACACACACACACGCATACGCACGCATTCACACAGACACACGCACGCACACACACACACGCGCACAGAGAGAGAGACACGCACACACACACAGACACACACACCACACGCGCAAGCACACACACAGAGAGAGACACAGACACACACACACACACACACACACACACACACACACACACACACACACACACACACACACACACACACACACACACACAACACACACACACACACACACACACACACACACACACACAGACACACACACACGCACGCACGCACACAGAGAGAGAGAGAGAGAGACACAAACACACAGAGACACACGCACGCACACACAGACACACACAGAGAGAGAGAGAGAGAGAGAGAGAGAGAGAGAGAGAGAGAGAGAGAGACACAAACACACACACACACACATACACACACACACACACACACACACACACACACACACACACACACACACACACACACACACACACACACACACACACACCACACACACACAGCTGTGGACATAGAGTTTTTTATCTTCCATACAGTAGTGTTACATAACTTAACCCTGCAGAACATATGGTGCAGTCAGTGTCACACACACACACACACACACACACACACACACACACACACACACACACACACACACACACACACACACACACACACACACACACACACACACACACAACACACACACACCACACACACACACACACACACACACACACACACACACACACACACACACACAGAGAGAGAGAGTCAGTGTACTCAAATCATTAATGGTGGGCCATAAAATTACCACTATTTGCATTCATACAATCATTTATGAAGAGTTTTGTGTGTTTTTAGGATAACCATGTGTGTTATATGACCACACCACATGAACATACAGTCAAGGGGGTGCCCTTAGCTCAGTTGGTAGGGCGTCCCCCCCCATGGGCCTCGGCCAGCAGCGGACCCGGGTTCGATTCCAGCCCGTGGTCGTTCTCTGCATGTCACTCCCCTCTCTGCCCCATTTCAACTCTGTCTCTACACTATCAATAAAGCATAAAAAGGCCAAAAAAATATCTTAAAAAAAAGAACATATAGTCCAGAGGCAAAATAGCGTTTTACGACGACTAATTGTAAAATAATGTTTTTCAGCTCAGATCCTTTCTACGAGGTGTCCAGAAATCCTAGCTGAGGAAAAGCGGTAGTGTTTTTACTACGCCAGCTGTTGTTCCTGGGTGAGCGTATACCCATGACAAAGGCATTTAGAAAAACTATATAAAAATAGCATTCTTTGCACTGATGGTCTCGTTTGCTGTTACATGTAATTTATGATCATCAGAGGAAAAATGAGACTGTTTCAGAAATATTTAAAAAGTTCCTCGTAGGGACATTAAATTCAGCAGTGCCTTCGTGGATAGACACACAGACAAGATCGCGATTTCTTTGAAAGCTAGTGAACCCAGTAAACTTGACACACACACACACGCACGCACGCACACACACACACACACACACACACACACACACACAACTTGACAGCACTTGAAGTGTCTATCTGAGAAAATACATTTTATTGGCAGGAGAGTGTGAAGTGATGGAGTGGGAGATATAGAGAGAGAGAGAGAGCGAGAGAGAGAGAGAGAGAGAAAGAGAGAGATAGAGAGAGAGAGAGAGAGACAGAGAGAGAGAGAGAGAGAGAGAGAGAGAGAGAGAGACAGAGACAGAGACAGAGACAGAGAGAGAGAGAGAGAGAGAGAGAGCTGTCACAACCAGTTTGAGTTTGAGTCACTTTTAAAATGACAGAGAGGCACTCGGCACAGTCTCCATTTTGATTTCTTCGTGCTTCTTTATGGAGTGCACTTCATACCAGCTTACCTTACAAGTATATACTAGTGGTGATAGATAGTAAATAATATGGATGTAGCATCCGGGCTGACCTCAGTTATTCACACGGCATCCAATAATCCTGGTTTGTGCGCGTCGCCATTTTGTGAGGGGGAGGGAGATAGCTGACGTATACCTCCGAGGCAAAGTGAGGGACAACGGGCGGAGAGCTGTCACTCAAGAGATCGCGCCAATACATTTTAACCTCCGATAAAATAAAAACTATAGCGTGGTCCGAAAAAATTCACCCCCCTCAGTGTTGTCATGGAGATATGACCTAAACATACAGACTAAAATGGTTTTGTGGACCAGGCTGTAAATAGGTTTAATAAGACTTTGAAAACAGCCTGTTTAACAAGTGAGTCAATGAGAGATGGTTGTCTTCTGCTCCCACCCCCCTAGTGGCACTTCCGGTTACTACAGTTGTGGTCACTTCCTTATTGGATGCTGGTAAAAATCGCTGAGGTTGGGGCTTGGTGGTGACAGACTCCTGTTTAAAATGGCTGCTGAATATCGTGCTAAGAAAGGTGCTACGAGGAACTTTTTTAAATATTTCTGAAACAGTCTAATTTTTCCCTCTGATGATCATAAATTACATGAAACAGCAAACGAGACCATCAGTGCAAAGAATGCTATTTTTATATAGTTTTTCTTAATGCCTTTGTCATGGGTATACGCTCACCCAGGAACAACAGCTGGCGTAGTAAAAACACTACCGCTTTTAGTCCAAAGGGGGGCGCTAGAATGAACGCACACTGAGAGTTCCTCAGAGCACCTTTAGACAATGAGCGATTCTGACTAGACGTTACCCAAGACTGTTAACCTCTGATAAGGCCACTAGACTGGAGTATGCATTATGTCACACTTTTTTACATTAACAAAGACAAGTGTGTGTGTCAAGTTATCTGGGCTTGGTGTTCAATGTGCCTGCCACACTTGATATGGCAGGGATGGAAGAGAGGACGCAGGACAACTCAATTCTTATCCATAGTTTTTATTTCACATGAATTCTTGCAACATGCCTTTTAAATTAGGATTCATGAATAGGTTGAAAACCTTTAGTAACAAAAGAGCAAAAGGAAATCAAGTTAGTTTCAAAACAATCAAAATGCATCATCAAGCATTTAAATCCAAAATAAATCAGTAAGATATTTACCACAATTATATAATTACAATATATATATTCCCACAATATATATTATACTATAAAATATTCACCATGAAATACATTACATTATGAATCATCTATTTAATAAGTAGGTATATATATATATATAAATAAATCACAGTGCATGTTTGGCGTCAATGATCTCCCATACAAACATTTACACCATGTGCCTCCACTAAATGTGCCCAAGACGTCACTGCGCCGTCCGCTGCGCTGACACATAAAAGACATAACAAAGTGGAAAAAGTGCCAGACCCCTGCGCACTGTGCAAACTATATTGTGGTGCAAAAACAGAAAATACATACCAATGCGTTCTCTCGTGTTCTCCCGTGCACAAACCCTTCACGTCCCGACCGGAAACAGCTGATCTTTATTACCTCACCCGTGCGCACTCACCTCACGTGCTGCAATCAAGCTAAGTGCCGCCCGGTGTGATCAACAATTGAAAAGAGTTTTTTATACACAGGAAACCCGCCACCACTGATATGTGTTCTAAAGCACCACCAACACCCAAATGACTTCTGTCTTAACACCTCCCACTTGACCTCCTGGTGGTCAACCCAAGGAGGTCACCCTCTATCTATTCCAGTCTGTTTAGTTGCTCTTCAACAGGAAGAAGGATGACCAATCGTCCCACATCCCTGCAGAAAATGGTTGCAGGAATCCTCTTCAAGAGTTTTTTGGTTCCTTGTTTCCTTGCGTCTCCTCCTGTGCTTGGCCTCACGACTGGAACAGGGTAGCTTGGGAAGGTCCTCGACCGACTCTTCATCTCCATCCACTTTTTGGCAGCTCGCCACATCCAGGCGATGATCCTGACCAGTTTGGACAAGGAGCTGTAATTCCTACCTTCCAGTAGGTTCTTTATTTTCCAGCTTCTGGGTGGCCTCCCTGCCAGAAGAGCTGGATCAGCTGCCATACTTTTCTCTTCATTTTCATTTTTAAGGTGTTTTTGTGGGGCATTTGCTTGGCTTATTTTACCTTGAGCCCTCGTCATTTCTGCTGCGAATGCCTTTCTCTGGAGTCTGTTGACACTCTCTCCGGCTTTTGCTGCAACCTCTCCTGCTGACTTTTTAGGCCACTCCTCCACTGGCGACTTTGGGAACTCTGGTCCATCCTGCCATGTGGAATACTCCTTTAGGTCTTCAGGAGTGCCTCCTCTTGTCATTATGTCGGCAATGTTAAGCTCTCCCGGGATCCACCACCTGTCTTCAACTGGGCCAACCTTCTGGATTTCACCCACTCTTGATATCGTGACCTTTGCTCCAGTCTCCTCTGGCCTCCCACTTTGGCCTGACCATGCTCTTGACATTAGGACCTTTGCTCCAGCCTCCTCTGGCCTCCCACTTTGGCCTGACCATGGTTTGGGAAAGAAGCCTCCAGCTCTCAGAGTTTCTTCAACCCCTTCAGTGATATTGTTCAGTTGCTGCCGGCTGTTATGGGAAGTTATAGGGAGCTTTATGGCTGCACCCCTCTCAACCATCTCGTGGGCCTGGGCTGTGTATGCTGTTTGGCACTCTGGCTCCCTCCTTAGTTGTCTTTCTGCTCTCATGAATGTAGCTGCAACTGCACCTTTGTTGGGGAGTGAGGCAGGATCTTCTGTCCCTGGATACTTTGCATCCCAGTGTGGAGATGTTGTGTGAGAGTCTTCATGGATGTAAGTGAGCTCTTCTTTTATTACCTTACGCTCTCTTTCTTCAGCCAGTGTAATTTCTTTTCCTCCTGGTTGGTAGTTTCCACAGCAACGTCCCACACACTTTGGCTCACAGGCTGCTCCGATCCTGTTCCATCTCCACCACTCCAAGATCTCACGGTTTGTAGCAGCTGTAACCATTACCTTGGCACTGTCCTCTCGCTGCATATGGGCTGCTTCTGTACTTGGGCCTCCAACTATCTCCTCATACCTGACGCCAGCAGTTCTCATGGAGCGAGCAAAGTGTGTTTTGGACTCATGTGCTGCCACCTCTATCTCCTCGAACAGGTCTGGGTGTGCTCCGCCCACTGTCTTTCCCAATGGACTCTCCCACAAGACGAGGTCACCAACAACTTTAACCCTTTGTGGAGCTAGTCTTCCCTCGCGGTGGCTGATGAGAAGATCACTCTTTTCTGGCCTCTTCAATTCCTCCACCTTTACTTCTGGGAAGAACTTCTGCAACTTTTCAGGCTTGACAACTTTGTGCACCTTGGCAATCTCATCTAGGCCGTAACAGATCAGTTCATGAGCCTTCTCCACCCCCTTAGGGGTCTTCACTCTGACTCGGAGCAGATACCTTTCTGTGTTCACCTTGATGGTCATTCCGCCTACACCATGCACAACCAGGGTTACTTCTTCACTCCGCAGCCTCAACCTGTGTGCAGCCTTAAGCTCGCACAGGCCACTTTTCTTCAATAGCTGGGACTGGTGGTTCTTCATGCCACCCTTTGTAGCTTTGTTGGTGAATGCCATTCTGCACCTTTCTGCTTGCTCTGCGGACAGCTCCGCCAAGAATCCTTCCTGTTCTGCTGTCAGCTCCTTCACAACAGCAATCTTCTCTTGTAGCTTCAGCCCTTTGAACTTTCTACAGAAGAAAATCTTGTCACCGTGCCTTTCATCACCGCAGACAACACACACATCTTCCAGCCCTCCTTTCTTTGTGGTTCTTGTAGAAGCATACTTTCTCTCATATT
>CM047515.1:29402712-29405212 GCA_026122265.1 Ammodytes dubius
AGATGGTGATATGCATGAAACAATGCAGGGAGCCAGGAATCTGCAGGTGTGTGTGTGTGTGTGTGTGTGTGTGTGTGCGTGCGTGCGTGCGTGCGTGTGTGTGTGTGTGTGTGTATTGAGCCTGCCTATACACTGTGCTATCTACATGCTTAATAACTGCTCTATATATCCCAAGCTTATACATTCAGTTTGTTGAAAAAAATTATGAATATGCTGATGATGCGATCGTTTACATGGTGAAGATTTTCTATATGTATTTGAAGACCGCTGATCTCCTTAAAGGTGCAGTCAGTGATTCTGGAGAACGCCTGTTGTCAAACTCACCTTATTGTCAAAACCAGTGAATATCTATATTAATTTCTACTGTACAAGCTTCAGCATCTTTCACAGAGTCAGATTGGTGTCAGGTGTAAATGTGATTTTGTGTCTATTTGTGTGTGTGTGTGTGTGTGTGTGTGTGCGTGTGTGTGTGTGTGTGCGTGCATGTGTGTGCGTGTGTGCGTGCATGTGTGTGTGTGTGTGTGCGTGTGCGTGTGCGTGTGTGTGTGTGTGTGTGTGTGTGTGTGTGTGTGTGCGTGTGTGTGTGTGTGTGTGCGTGTGACTCTCTGTACCATTTGAACTCACTGTACCGGTGTCCTTGTCCTCATGTTTAAATAAGCTATGCCTGACCTGAGAGAGGGAGAAGTATCATGCTGAGATACTCTCTAAGGAGTGTGGGCTCTATGTTCAGAGAATCCATAAAAAATGCAAGATACAGCATTTTTTAAGTTATTTTTCATGGCTACTGCATACAATGGGGCG
This sequence comes from Ammodytes dubius, assembly GCA_026122265.1. Lineage (NCBI taxonomy): Eukaryota > Metazoa > Chordata > Actinopteri > Uranoscopiformes > Ammodytidae > Ammodytes > Ammodytes dubius. The sequence continues at coordinate 29,403,514 of CM047515.1, forward strand.
GCAGTGGCGAAGTGGGTAGGAAGATTGCCTCTGGAGTGCAGGGTCGGAGGTTCGATTCCTCGCATACCCGCCACATGTCGAAGTGTCCCTGGGCAAGACACTGAACCCCACATTGCTCCCGATGGTTCAGAAAGCGCCTTGCATGGCAGCTACTGCCATCGGTGTTTGAGTGTGTATGAAATGTAAAAAAAATATGTAAAAGCGCCTTGTGACCCTGGTCTGTGAAGGGCGCTATATAAATAAAGCTTACTTACTTACTTACTTACTTACAATTGCTAGAGGCCTTATCTCACTGGGCTGAGAGTTGGAGACACAAAATTGTGAGAGAAAATGCGAATTGGCGACAATTCTCACTTGCATTCACTGAATTGGTAATTACGACACGTTTGAGAATGTTGCACGAGCCTCCGCCGAAATATGTATCATAATTCGCCGGGATCTTGCATACATGTCGCCTGCCTTTTATGCCAATCCAGTCCTGATTGTTTTTAGGGGATATGTGGAAAGACAAATTTCAATGTAACCATTGACTAATAAAGTAACTTAAAGGGGCAGTGTGTAATATGACATCATCTAGAAAGATTCAGAATGCAACGCTCCCTGGGTAACCCCACCCCTTTTGAATCATAACAGAAGCTACAGTGGCCTTCAAGGACAAGAACAATTCTAAATTCTAAACAATGCACCTGATGACATTCCAAAAACATGGATTCCTCCTTAAGCCTTATCCTCTCAATGTACAAAATGTAATATTAATATTTGTAATTTTCCGCTCAGGAGGATAATTCAGATTATTGGCAGAGGTGATTTTACACCAATGAGGACATATTTATGAATGAGGATATTGATTTTAGCTAATAAGTTACTTAAAATGTTACACAGTGTCCCTTTAACTTATTTCCCATGGCTAAGGGCAAGTGTGGGCTGGGGTGGTACTTTGTCAAGCTCATGAATAATTGGTCTTATTTTAATATATATTTTATTATAATTTTTGGTTTCATTTTGTTGCAAAAAACAAAACAAAAAAAGACAATAAACATATTGTGAAAAAATAAACTTACCTCATGTCCCTCTCTCTCTCCTCTTCTTTTCTGTGTGACTTTGTCAAGCTCATGAATTATGAAAATAAAAGATAAATTCACTTTATTTTTATTTATTTATTTTAAAAATTATTATTATTTTTATAATTTTTTTAATATATATTTTATTATACTTTTTTGTTTCATTATATTAAAAAAAATAACTTTCAATAAACGTATTGAGAAAAATAAACTTACCTCATGTCCCTCTCTCTCTCCTCTTCTGTGTTCCAGAGGTGAGACATACATCAGCAATGGGAGGAAAGCTCAGCAAAAAGAAGAAGGGATACAACGTGAACGACGAGAAAGCCAAAGAAGAAGAGAAGGATGGCACCACGGAGGGAGGGGCGTCGGCAGAGGAGAGCGAAACCCCTAAAGACACCAACAAAGAAGAAGCAGCAACTCCCACCGCCGATTCCACTACTGCTGCTGCTGCTAGCTCCGAGGATGCTAATGCTAAGGAAGTAGCCAACGACACAGCGGCAGCCAATAAGGACGCAGCAGCAGCGGCACCGGCAGCTACAGCAGAAGCAAGTCAAGAAGAAGAAAATAAGAAGTCCCCAGCAACCACAACAACAACAACAGCTGCTGCTCCGGCTAGTGTTGCTAAGGAGGAGGTT
>CM047515.1:29410212-29412712 GCA_026122265.1 Ammodytes dubius
CACACACACACACACACACACTCATCAATCCCCTTCAAACTAAACGTTGAGATAAAGCCCTGACAGGTTGTAATTACAGATGTCAGATCCAGGCTTTATGATGTTCTGTCAAAGTGTGTGTGTGTGTGTGTGTGTGTGTGTGTGTGTGTGTGTGTGTGTGTGTGTGTGTGTGTGTGTGTGTGTGTGTGTGTGTGTGTGTGTGTGTGTGTGTGTGTGTGTGTGTGGGGTTGTGTGTGTGTGTGTGTGTGGTTGTCTCTGTGTGTGTGTGTTGTGTGGGTTCTGATTCTCTCCACGTACTAAAAGGTCAGAGCTTTTTCTTCATGGCGTTTTAATATTTCTGACAGACAGCGCACAGTGTGTGTGTGTGTGTGTGTGTGTGTGTGTGTGTGTGTGTGTGTTCTAATATTCCTGACAGAGGCACAGCGAGTGTTCTCAAATAAATACAGAAATAGAACTGTCAGGATGAATCTTAAAGGCCTACTTCACCGGTTGGAATATGAAGGTGTATTGAACTCGGAGATCCTATGAAGTTTAAATGTGCAAAAAAAATTGAAATCGGATCATCCTAGCCTGAGAAAAGGCAGAAAGAGTGTTTTATGGTCTCACTGTCTAACCCTACATTTCTCTTTCTGTGATGTCACATAAAATCCCCTCTGGAGTGTGGTAACTTGAGAGGGGAGATGAGAAAAGATTAATTTCAATGTGCCCTGTGTACAATTGACCAAAATGTAATTCCCTTGTGCTTGTGTGGGACCAAGCCCCAACCTCAGCTATTTTTACCGGCATCCAATAAGGAAGTGACCACAACTGTAGTAACCAGGAAGTGCCACTGGGGGTGGTACCAAGACTGAGCAGTTTTTCTTTGACTCACTTGTTAGACAGGCCGTTTTCAAAGTCTTATTAAACCTATTTACAGCCTGGTCCACAAAACCTAGTCTGTATGTTTAGGTCATATCTCCATGACAACACTGAGGGGGGTGAATTGTTTCGGACCACGCTAGTTTTTATTCTTTTGAAGGTTAAAATGTATTGGTGCGATCTCTTGAGTGACAGCTCTCTGCCCGTTGTCCCTCACTTTGCCTTGGAGGTATACGTCAGCTATCTCCCTCCCCCTCACAAAATGGCGACGCGCACAAACCAGGATTATTGGATGCCGTGTGAATAACTGAGGTCAGCCCGGATGCTACGTCCATATTATTTACTATCTATGTGTGGGATGCACGCTTAGCACAACACAACAAATACTTAAGAGTCGCAGCTTCTGAAAATTCTAATAAAATGTTTATTCTTAAAACCAACAGACGGTCAAACAGCTGTAAACGTGTCCAGCCTTAGGTTGTTTTTCTCTCTCACACACACACACACACACACAACACACACACACACACACACACACACACACACAACACACACACACACACACAACACACACACACACACACACACACACACACACACACACACACACACACAACACACACAAAACACACACACACACACACACACACACAACACACACACACACACACACACACACACACACACACACACACACACACACACACAACACACACACACACACACACACACACACACACAACACAACACACACACACACACACACACACACACACCATTTAAATCTATGATTTGGAATCCAGATTTTCATCCAGATGTTGGTTTCATAAGTGAGTCATGATAAAGATCATAAGAGTGAAAAAACATACTATGTACAGGTCTTAAAAAAATGCATTTTCTGCATGTTTTTAAGAAGAAAATGTCTCATAAATCAGACAGTGAACAACATATGAACAAATCCTTCTGTAATAACCTTCAGAATAGTGCTGAGAATGATTATGGAAAGTTTAGTTGACGTAAGTGCTTTAGAAGTTGAGATTTTTGGTTCAGAGTATTGATTAAAAAAATCTAACATTGAGATAATGTCCGTTAAAGATGGTTGTATAGGAGAAATATACAGACGCAAACAGACAAGGTTTAGTCAAATAAACACATGAATGTACATGTTGGACCTTTGATTTATACTAGTATGAAAGAAGACATGTTATGGAAGATAAATAGACAAGAATCTCAAAATGTACCAGTACTTGAACGAAAACATTTTTATTTCTGTGTGTGTGTGTGTGTGTGATTATCTCTTAACCTTTCTGCTTTGATGTATAGTGTAAAAATGTAAGTGTTTTAGGTGTATGTGTGTGTGTTTGTGTAACTGTGTGTGTGTGTGTGTGTGTGTTGTGTAGAGCTTTCTAGTGAAGAGGAGGCAGTCACCCACACACACACACACACACACACACACACACACACACACACACACACACACACACACACACACACACACACACACACACACACACACACACACACACACACACACACACACACACACACACACACACACACACACACACACACCTCTTAAGTAACAACCCCATTGAGAAATATAAAGTCCAAAGCAAGAAAACATGAGCATCGACCCAGCATC
>CM047515.1:29420212-29430212 GCA_026122265.1 Ammodytes dubius
AAGGCCAACCTTTGCCAATTCCTCGAAATGCAACCTAACCCAAGCCTAACCCTAACCCAACCCTAACCATGACCTAACGCAACCCTAACCTAACCCTAACCGAACCTAACCCAAAACTTCGCAACTATGGTAAGGGGCAGGAACAAACACACAAAGCTCCAAACTTGCCAATATCCTGCAATACTTTGTGGAAAAATTATTCTTAGACTCACACTTGAAAATATTCCCCAAACTTTAAACAATCAGCTATATAAGAATGACCTAGACCCAAACTTGTGACAACAAAACAAAAAAAATGGCACTCTCAACCAAAGGCCTGAACCTTGCTCCTTAAATCTTTGGAGAAAACCTATCCTAACCCTACCTAACTTACGAAACTTACCCAAAACTTTAATAGGCGCTAACCTGCGCAATAAGGATGTGAGCTAGAAACATCCAAAACTTACAACATGTTCTGGCCATGGCGCACCTGCCTCACAAAACTTTTTGAACCATTTCCTTCAGATCGCACACTTAACTACCCAAAACTTTAGATAGGGTCAAGCCTAATGAAATACCTAAACTCCCAAAACCCACGCCATCTAGGGTGTAAGAACCACCAACAAAAGAACCCTTGCATTCCATGCCGAAAGTCGCAAAACCTTTGAAACCATACTCTTAGCTAACCCTATGAAATCCCAAACTTTAAACTCAATACCTAACTAACCTACTAACTCCAAACCTACCACAGCTAGGCGACTAGTGGGTCACACAACAAAGAAAATCAATACCTCCAAATGGCTGAACTCTCCAATATTGAAACTAATTTTCCTAACTCAACTAAATTCCCAAATCTTAATAGGTCAACACTATAAGAGTGAGCTAGAACTCCAAACTCGCACACATGTTAAAAAGGCCGAGCACCACAATCAAACCAAATTTGCCCATTTCCTCCGATGTTCGGAAAACTAACCTAACCTACCAACCCTAACAACTTCCAAACTAACGATACGGCCATACCTATGCAATAGGGAGTGAGCAGAAACCAAAACAAAACAATGTCTAGGGACTGGGCGAAACTCCCACTAAAACTCTTGGAAATTGCCATTTTTCGCTCAGCACTTCAGAAATTTTCCCAAAATTAATGGCTAAGCACCTAACGAAGCCCTAACTAACCTAACCTCCAAAACTTCCAACCTACCTAACCGGACACCTCCCACCCAAGGCCACCTATGCCCATTGCTGCGAGTCACAAAACAACTAACCATAAAAAACTACTAACTCCAAATGGCCTAAAACTCCTAAAACTTTTGGAATAGGTAAAAAATTTTCTTAGAACTCAACATAAAAAAATTTTCCCAAAATGCTGAAGGGACAATGGCAGCTAAATAGAATTTTGGAAAAATCCAAATACTTCGACACATGTCTAGGGGATCTTGCCCCAAATTTCAATAGGGCAAACCTTTGACCGATTCCGCGAACTCCAAAACCCAACCATTCTAGCCTAGGCACCTACCCACCCATAAGCCAACCCTTTACCCATTATCCCTCCCTAGCGCCAACTCTGTAAAACTAACAACAACAAAACCATAAACCATAACTACCAAAGCCGAAAATGCCAAATCTTTTGGAAAAAAAAATAAATTTTTAAAGACTCAATTAGAAATGGTCTCCCAAAATTTTAAATAGGGTCTGGAAATATATATAGGACAGTGGCAGACTTCAAAATTTCGCAACATTTAGGGGGCTGGGCTCACCATCAAAAGGCAACCGTTGCCAGACTCCACTTCGCCAGATCGCAAGGGCCTAGGCACCTAACCCACCCAAGCCAACCCTTTCCCATTACCCTAACCGCGCGCAATATGGCTAAACTAACCAACTAACCAAATAAATCCTAATCACCCTAACTGACGCAACCTATAATTTTTTGAAAAAATTAATTTCATTAGGATCAACTTTCGAGAAATTTGCCCAAAATTTTAATAGGAGGTCAATTGGCAATATTTGAGGTACAGATTGAAATTCCAAAATTTTAATAGGGCATGGGCGGTACCTCCCACACAAAGGGCCAACCCATCCATTCCCAGCCAGTGGGCTGACCCTAACCCTAACCAACCAAACCCTAATCCCTATTCCCTAACCCTAACCACCTAACCCTAACCCTAACCCAACTATTTAAACTAACCCTAACAACTAACCATAACCCTAACCCTAAGCCAATTGGTGAAAAAAAATAATCAAAAAAAAATCATATAAAACCAATATGGCTTGGAAAACAGTGCTCCTAAATACTTTTTGGAAAAAATATTTACTTAGGACTCAGCACTTAAAGAAATTTTCCCAAACATTTTAGATGGGGGTCAATGGCAGCTATATGAAGGAAGTGAGCTAGAACTCCAAAACTTCGCACACATGTCTAGGGGGCCTGGGGCACCTCCCACACCAAAGGCCAACCCTTTGCCCATTTCCCTCGCCGAGTCGCAACCTACCCTAACCCTAACCCATAACCCTAACCTAACCTAACCCTAGCGCCAACTAGTGGTGTAAAAAAACAACAACAAAAAAAAATCATATATACTCCAAATGGCCTGAAACATGCTCCTAAATACTTTTTGGAAAAATATTTCTTAGGACTCAGCACTTTGAGAAATGTTCCCAAATTTAGATAGGGGTCAATGGCAGCTATATGAAGGAAGTGAGCTAGAACTCCAAAACTTCGCACACATGTCTAGGGGGCCTGGGGCACCTCCCACACCAAAGGCCAACCCTTTGCCATTTCCTCGCCGAGTCGCAACCCTAACCCTAACCCTAACCCTAACCCTAACCCTAACCTAACCCTAACCGTAACCCTAACCCTAGCGCCAACTAGTGGTGTAAAAAAAACAACAACAAAAAAAAATCATATATACTCCAAATGGCCTGAAACATGCTCCTAAATACTTTTTGGAAAAATATTTTCTTAGGACTCAGCACTTTGAGAAATGTTCCCAAAATTTTAGATAGGGGTCAATGGCAGCTATATGAAGGAAGTGAGCTAGAACTCCAAAACTTCGCACACATGTCTAGGGGGCCTGGGGCACCTCCCACACCAAAGGCCAACCCTTTGCCCATTTCCTCGCCGAGTCGCAACCCTAACCTAACCCTAACCCTAACCCTAACCCTAACCCTAACTCGACCTAACCCTAGCGCCAACTAGTGGTGTAAAAAAACAACAACAAAAAAAAATCATATATACTCCAAATGGCCTGAAACTGCTCCTAAATACTTTTTGGAAAAATTATTTCTTAGGACTCAGCACTTTGAGAAATTTCCCAAAATTTTAGATAGGGGTCAATGGCAGCTATATGAAGGAAGTGAGCTAGAACTCCAAAACTTCGCACACATGTCTAGGGGGCCTGGGGCACCTCCCACACCAAAGGCCAACCCTTTGCCCATTTCCCTCGCCGAGTCGCAACCCTAACCCTAACCCTAACCCTAACCCTAACCCTAACCCTAACCGTAACCCTAACCCTAGCGCCAACTAGTGGTGTAAAAAAACAACAACAAAAAAAAATCATATATACTCCAAATGGCCTGAAACATGCTCCTAAATACTTTTTGGAAAAATTATTTTCTTAGGACTCAGCACTTTGAGAAATGTTCCCAAATGTTTAGATAGGGGTCAATGGCAGCTATATGAAGGAAGTGAGCTAGAACTCCAAAACTTCGCACACATGTCTAGGGGGCCTGGGGCACCTCCCACACCAAAGGCCAACCCTTTGCCCATTTCCCTCGCCGAGTCGCAACCCTAACCCTAACCCTAACCCTAACCCCTAACCCTAACCCTAACCGTAACCGTAACCCTAACCCTAGCGCCAACTAGTGGTGTAAAAAAACAACAACAAAAAAAAATCATATATACTCCAAATGGCCTGAAACATGCTCCTAAATACTTTTTGGAAAAATCATTTTCTTAGGACTCAGCACTTTGAGAAATGTTCCCAAAATTTTAGATAGGGGTCAATGGCAGCTATATGAAGGAAGTGAGCTAGAACTCCAAAACTTCGCACACATGTCTAGGGGGCCTGGGGCACCTCCCACACCAAAGGCCAACCCTTTGACCATTTCCTTCGCCGAGTCGCAACCCTAACCCTAACCCTAACCCTAACCCTAACCCTAACCCTAACCGTAACCCTAACCCTAGCGCCAACTAGTGGTGTAAAAAAACAACAACAAAAAAAAATCATATATACTCCAAATGGCCTGAAACATGCTCCTAAATACTTTTTGGAAAAATTATTTTCTTAGGACTCAGCACTTTGAGAAATGTTCCCAAAATTTTAGATAGGGTTCAATGGCAGCTATATGAAGGAAGTGAGCTAGAACTCAAAAACTTCGCACACATGTCTAGGGGGCCTGGGGCACCTCCCACACCAAAGGCCAACCCTTTGCCCATTTCCCTCGCCGAGTCGCAACCCTAACCCTAACCCTAACCCTAACCCTAACCCCTAACCCTAACCCTAACCGTAACCGTAACCCTAACCCTAGCGCCAACTAGTGGTGTAAAAAAACAACAACAAAAAAAAATCATATATAGGGGAGAACGGGGTAAGTAGGCACACTTTTTACTCTAGTGAGAATTGCTCATCACCAAAACATCTGTCAATAGCCATTCCTACATTAAATTGAAGCTTAAGGTGTTGGCTTGAAATGTGTGTCTCTCTTTTTTTCCAACTTATTGTAATGAAGAAGTAATTTACCATCAAAGACACTCTGACACATTGTGACAACCAACCCCATCAAGGGGTCGGTTGTCACACACTATGGGGTTGTTTGTCACAATGTTATCTTAATGGGAAAACTCTTAAAAAGAAGGCAATGAGGCAGAACCAAATTTGAAAGTTTAATTGCATTGTCAAGTTGACAAATAGGCCTACATAACTTACTGTAGCCTTGGCAGCTGGTCTAGTTTGGGATGCACTGGGTTGTTTTGATTTTGTTGCCCTTTTTTCTTTTGCTTGCTAGCTGCCTTTTCCTGCTCTATTCTTTCCTTCTCTGGGGTGTCAGTGAGGATACAGCTTGACAATTTCTTTCGTTATTGGGTTCCTTTTCTGGCTGCAGCCTTGAGATAACATGTGACAACCAACCCCCCAAAAAATTTGACGACCAACCCCAACCTGAATTTTTTGCTAGCATCAAGGCCAACAACCATCTGACAACTAATTAGCTTGCTAACAACAATCTAAACTATAGCTTACCCTTCACACTTTCTGAGGGTAACAAGTGTTTTGTTATACACCCATTGTGTAAAAGCCTAGAAGAAAAATACTGAGAAGCAAAATATTTTGAATTTGACATGAAAAACACAAAACATCCTCTCACCTGAAATGCAGCTGTCTTCCTCCAAGGAAGTCTATGTATGTGACCTCTGATCCCAATTCTGGACCTTTTTTATATCAACATTTCAGAGCTAGCGCGCTCTGGTGGCGAGATATAACGAATGTGACATCCAACCCATGTGACAAATTACCCCGTTCTCCCCTACTCCAAATGGCCTGAAACATGCTCCTAAATACTTTTTGGAAAAATTATTTTCTTAGGACTCAGCACTTTGAGAAATGTTCCCAAAATTTTAGATAGGGGTCAATGGCAGCTATATGAAGGAAGTGAGCTAGAACTCCAAAACTTCGCACACATGTCTAGGGGGCCTGGGGCACCTCCCACACCAAAGGCCAACCCTTTGCCCATTTCCCTCGCCGAGTCGCAACCCTAACCCTAACCCTAACCCTAACCCCTAACCCTAACCCTAACCGTAACCCTAACCCTAGCGCCAACTAGTGGTGTAAAAAAAAATAACAAAAAAAAATCATATATACTCCAAATGGCCTGAAACGTGCTCCTAAATACTTTTTGGAAAAAATATTTACTTAGGACTCAGCACTTAAAGAAATTTTCCCAACATTTTAGATGGGGGTCAATGGCAGCTATATGAAGGAAGTGAGCTAGAACTCCAAAACTTCGCACACATGTCTAGGGGGCCTGGGGCACCTCCCACACCAAAGGCCAACCCTTTGCCCATTTCCCTCGCCGAGTCGCAACCCTAACCCTAACCCTAACCCTAACCCTAACCCTAACCCTAGCGCCAACTAGTGGTGTAGAAAAAAAAAACAACAAAAAAAAATCATATATACTCCAAATGGCCTGAAACGTGCTCCTAAATACTTTTTGGAAACATTATTTTCTTAGGACTCAGCACTTTGAGAAATGTTCCCAAAATTTTAGATAGGGGTCAATGGCAGCTATATGAAGGAAGTGAGCTAGAACTCCAAAACATCGCACACATGTCTAGGGGGCCTGGGGCACCTCCCACACCAAAGGCCAACCCTTTGCCCATTTCCCTCGCCGAGTCGCAACCCTAACCCTAACCCTAACCCTAACCCTAACCCCTAACCCTAACCCTAACCGTAACCCTAACCCTAGCGCCAACTAGTGGTGTAAAAATAAATGACAAAAAAAAATCATATATACTCCAAATGGCCTGAAACGTGCTCCTAAATACTTTTTGGAAAAAAGATTTACTTAGGACTCAGCACTTAAAGAAATTTTCCCAACATTTTAGATGGGGGTCAATGGCAGCTATATGAAGGAAGTGAGCTAGAACTCCAAAACTTCGCACACATGTCTAGGGGGCCTGGGGCACCTCCCACACCAAAGGCCAACCCTTTGCCCATTTCCCTCGCCGAGTCGCAACCCTAACCCTAACCCTAACCCTAACCCTAACCCTAACCCTAACCCTAGCGCCAACTAGTGGTGTAGAAAAAAAAAACAAAAAAAAATCATATATACTCCAAATGGCCTGAAACATGCTCCTAAATACTTTTTGGAAAAATCATTTCTTAGGACTCAGCACTTTGAGAAATGTTCCCAAAATTTTAGATAGGGGTCAATGGCAGCTATATGAAGGAAGTGAGCTAGAACTCCAAAACTTCGCACACATGTCTAGGGGGCCTGGGGCACCTCCCACACCAAAGGCCAACCCTTTGCCCATTTCCTTCGCCGAGTCGCAACCCTAACCCTAACCCTAACCCTAACCCTAACCCTAACCCTAACCGTAACCCTAACCCTAGCGCCAACTAGTGGTGTAAAAAAACAACAACAAAAAAAAATCATATATACTCCAAATGGCCTGAAACATGCTCCTAAATACTTTTTGGAAAAATGATTTTCTTAGGACTCAGCACTTTGAGAAATGTTCCCAAAATTTTAGATAGGGGTCAATGGCAGCTATATGAAGGAAGTGAGCTAGAACTCCAAAACTTCGCACACATGTCTAGGGGGCCTGGGGCACCTCCCACACCAAAGGCCAACCCTTTGCCCATTTCCCTCGCCGAGTCGCAACCCTAACCCTAACCCTAACCCTAACCCTAACCCTAACCCCTATCCCTAACCCTAACCGTAACCGTAACCCTAACCCTAGCGCCAACTAGTGGTGTAAAAAAACAACAACAAAAAAAAATCATATATACTCCAAATGGCCTGAAACATGCTCCTAAATACTTTTTGGAAAAATTATTTTCTTAGGACTCAGCACTTAAAGAAATTTTCCCAAAATTTTAGATGGGGGTCAATGGCAGCTATATGAAGGAAGTGAGCTAGAACTCCAAAACTTCGCACACATGTCTAGGGGGCCTGGGGCACCTCCCACACCAAAGGCCAACCCTTTGCCCATTTCCCTCGCCGAGTCGCAACCCTAACCCTAACCCTAACCCTAACCCTAACCCTAGCGCCAACTAGTGGTGTAGAAAAAAAAACAACAAAAAAAAATCATATATAGGGGAGAACGGGGTAATTTGTCACATGGGTTGGATGTCACATTCGTTATATCTCGCCACCAGAGCGCGCTAGCTCTGAAATGTTGATATAAAAAAGGTCCAGAATTGGGATCAGAGGTCACATACATAGACTTCCTTGGAGTTAGACTGCTGCATTTCAGGTGAGAGGATGTTTTGTGTTTTTCATGTCAAATTCAAAATATTTTACTTCTCAGTATTTTTCTTCTAGGCTTTTACACAATGGGTTTATAACAAAACACTTGCTACCCTCAGAAAGTGTGAAGGGTAAACTATAGTTTAGATTGTGGTTAGCAAGCTAATTAGTTGTCAGATGGTTGTTGGCCTTGATGCTAGCAAGAAATTCAAGTTGGGGTTGGTCGTCAAATTTTTTGGGGGGTTGGTTGTCACATGTTATCTCAAGGCTGCAGCCAGAAAAGGAACCCAATAACGAAAGAAATTGTCAAGCTGTATCCTCACTGACACCCCAGAGAAGCAAAGAATAGAGCAGGAAAAGGCAGCTAGCAAGCAAAAGAAAAAAGGGCAACAAAATCAAAACAACCCAGTGCATCCCAAACTAGACCAGCTGCCAAGGCTACAGAACGTTATGTAGGCCTATTTGTCAACTTGACAATGCAATTAAACATTCAAATTTGGTTCTGCCTCCTTGCCTTCTTTTTAAGATTTTTCCCATTAAGATAACATTGTGACAAACAACCCCATAGTGTTAGACAACCGACCCCTTGATGGGGTTGGTTGTCACAATGTGTAAGGGTGTCTTTGATGGTAAATGACTTCTTCATTACAATAAGTTGGAAAAAAAGAGAGACACACATTTCTAGCCAACACCTTAAGCTTCAATTTAATGTAGGAATGGCTATTGACAGATGTTTTGGTGATGAGCAATTCTCACTAGAGTAAAAAGTGTGCCTACTTACCCCGTTCTCCCCTACTCCAAATGGCCTGAAACGTGCTCCTAAATACTTTTTGGAAAAATTATTTTCTTAGGACTCAGCACTTTGAGAAATGTTCCCAAAATTTTAGATAGGGTTCAATGGCAGCTATATGAAGGAAGTGAGCTAGAACTCAAAAACTTCGCACACATGTCTAGGGGGCCTGGGGCACCTCCCACACCAAAGGCCAACCCTTTGCCCATTTCCCTCGCCGAGTCGCAACCCTAACCCTAACCCTAACCCTAACCCCTAACCCTAACCCTAACCGTAACCGTAACCCTAACCCTAGCGCCAACTAGTGGTGTAAAAAAACAACAACAAAAAAAAATCATATATACTCCAAATGGCCTGAAACATGCTCCTAAATACTTTTTGGAAAAATTATTTTCTTAGGACTCAGCACTTTGAGAAATGTTCCCAAAATTTTAGATAGGGGTCAATGGCAGCTATATGAAGGAAGTGAGCTAGAACTCCAAAACTTCGCACACATGTCTAGGGGGCCTGGGGCACCTCCCACACCAAAGGCCAACCCTTTGCCCATTTCCCTCGCCGAGTCGCAACCCTAACCCTAACCCTAACCCTAACCCTAACCCTAACCCTAACCCCTATCCCTAACCCTAACCGTAACCGTAACCCTAACCCTAGCGCCAACTAGTGGTGTAAAAAAACAACAACAAAAAAAAATCATATATACTCCAAATGGCCTGAAACATGCTCCTAAATACTTTTTGGAAAAATTATTTTCTTAGGACTCAGCACTTAAAGAAATTTTCCCAAAATTTTAGATGGGGGTCAATGGCAGCTATATGAAGGAAGTGAGCTAGAACTCCAAAACTTCGCACACATGTCTAGGGGGCCTGGGGCACCTCCCACACCAAAGGCCAACCCTTTGCCCATTTCCCTCGCCGAGTCGCAACCCTAACCCTAACCCTAACCCTAACCCTAACCCTAACCCTAGCGCCAACTAGTGGTGTAGAAAAAAAAACAACAAAAAAAAATCATATATACTCCAAATGGCCTGAAACGTGCTCCTAAATACTTTTTGGAAAAAAATATTTTCGTAGGACTCAGCACTTTGAGAAATGTTCCCAAAATTTTAGATAGGGGTCAATGGCAGCTATATGAAGGAAGTGAGCTAGAACTCCTAAACTTCGCACACATGTCTAGGGGGCCTGGGGCACCTCCCACACCAAAGGCCAACCCTTTGCCCATTTCCCTCGCCGAGTCGCAACCCTAACCCTAACCCTAACCCTAACCCCT
>CM047515.1:29440212-29470212 GCA_026122265.1 Ammodytes dubius
ATTTGCTCATCACCAAAACATCTGTCAATAGCCATTCCTACATTAAATTGAAGCTTAAGGTGTTGGCTTGAAATGTGTGTCTCTCTTTTTTTCCAACTTATTGTAATGAAGAAGTAATTTACCATCAAAGACACTCTGACACATTGTGACAACCAACCCCATCAAGGGGTCGGTTGTCACACACTATGGGGTTGTTTGTCACAATGTTATCTTAATGGGAACAATCTTAAAAAGAAGGCAATGAGGCAGAACCAAATTTGAAAGTTTAATTGCATTGTCAAGTTGACAAATAGGCCTACATAACTTACTGTAGCCTTGGCAGCTGGTCTAGTTTGGGATGCACTGGGTTGTTTTGATTTTGTTGCCCTTTTTTCTTTTGCTTGCTAGCTGCCTTTTCCTGCTCTATTCTTTCCTTCTCTGGGGTGTCAGTGAGGATACAGCTTGACAATTTATTTCGTTATTGGGTTCCTTTTCTGGCTGCAGCCTTGAGATAACATGTGACAACCAACCCCCCAAAAAATTTGACGACCAACCCCAACCTGAATTTCTTGCTAGCATCAAGGCCAACAACCATCTGACAACTAATTAGCTTGCTAACAACAATCTAAACTATAGCTTACCCTTCACACTTTCTGAGGGTAACAAGTGTTTTGTTATAAACCCATTGTGTAAAAGCCTAGAAGAAAATTACTGAGAAGCAAAATATTTTGAATTTGACATGAAAAACACAAAACATCCTCTCACCTGAAATGCAGCTGTCTTCCTCCAAGGAAGTCTATGTATGTGACCTCTGATCCCAATTCTGGACCTTTTTTATATCAACATTTCAGAGCTAGCGCGCTCTGGTGGCGAGATATAACGAATGTGACATCCAACCCATGTGACAAATTACCCCGTTCTCCCCTATGTTGCGCTCGTTATTTTTGGCACGTTGGTCCTTTAAGAGTCAAATGCAAACCAGTAGGAAACTGCAGATGGGCCTCTCAGTAGCCTGCTATGTAATGCCAATCTCACACCACACGACTTCTCGCACGTTGCGGCCAGGTTCCTGTAATAATGTATGTTTGTCAGGTTTGCCAGTTGTAAAATAATGGACGTTTATTATTCATCATCATTTGAATTGAAATAGAGTTACATTTGTAAAAATATGTCGGACGTTAACATTAAACAAATGAAACAAATACATTTTTAGTCTTCAAACCTTTATTGAACTAAATGATATCCGCTACAGCCATTAGCAGCTCCAAGAACGAAATTATTCACGTAAAAATCGAAGTAAATACAGTTAAAACTAGTTCAGCCCTGAATATATCATTTCACCGTTTCTAAGAAAAACACATTTCTGACAACACCAACATTTCCCAAAACCCTATGAGTGGGTTTGAAAAAGTCACCCCCACCCCTAAAAAAAACAAAAAAAACAAACACAACGGCATAATATTTGTTGTGTTCTCAAAGTTCCAACTGTCTGTCAACGCCCCGTGACAACTCTTGGTGTCATTATCTAAAAAAACCCTCATCAAAATCTTACATTCCACTTGTCTATCTTTCAAATATTTGCAAAAAATCAACAATTTACATGATCAAGATGCTTTTATAAAAAAGAAACATCATAAAAAACATAAAATTCTGAGCTCCGCAGTGCTACTGGGCAGCCATGTCTGTTTGTGCTGTGTGACGTATTGCCACATGGGGAAAATCAGACTTGAGAAGCAGTCCTCAGGATCAGTGGATGACATGTGCTGGGGTTTCCTAATTGATTGATTAATTGATTGATTGATTGATTGATTGATTGATTGATTGATTGATTGTTTGATTGGTTGACAGATAGATAGATATATAGATAGATTGCATTGCATATTAATAGACATTTACATGTAAATATACAGGATTGTAGCAAGTGTTAATTTGCATCCTTTGTCCCTTGATTGGTCGACACCAATCACATAAAACAAACATACGCGACCATCTAAAAGAAAAAAAAAGAAAAAAACATGCAACCGACAGAACAAGTGAGTAAAAACAATTATTCAAATAATGTTAAAAAATAAAAAATAAAATAAAATAAAAATCTATGATAGATTGTGTGAACAGTTTTGAGATTCCAGCAGCCATACTTTAAGACGTTTTTTAAAAGAGCCAAGAGTGGGAAGCTCACGTAGAGCAGCGGGTAGTGTGTTCCAGGTATGAGTTGCACGGTATGAAAATACAGCCTGTCCATAGGCACTTTTTCTAAAAGGAACAATACAGTCACCTCGAGAAGTTGCCCTGGTGGATCTACTTTCATTTTTTTGTATAAACATTTGCAATGGCGCTGGGGCGAGTCGGTTGAGAATTTTAAAAACCAGGGTGCAGTCTGCATACTTGATCATGTTTTGCCAACTCAGTAAATCGTGCTTCTTTAACCCATTGATGACTATGGCAATCTAGGATGCATGTCCTTAATGCCTGAGGGTTTTCTGAAAAAATAGTACGAATTGTCAAGTCTACCAAAACCTTAATAACTAAGCCTGTGTAGCACATAGAAACATGAAATAAAATACATTTAAAAGTTAAGGTTCACAGGTTTTATTTAAACATGCTCCCTTAGCGCTTACAAACCAACAAATATTTCTAAAAATCGTCAAAATTAGATGAATTAGAAAATGATTAAATATTGTTAATAAATAGATGCAATGTGTTGTGTGATTTTCGTCAGTAGTCTATAGTAGACCTTGATTCTGCGCACCAAACGCCACTAACTGTTCCGTCGCCGACATAGCCGGCGTATTTTTTTTATTATTTTGTTTTATTTTTTTATTTTTTATTTTTTTGATTGAAGTGATTTTCGGCAAACCACACAACTTTTGGGTGGTCACGTGGTCTTAAAAAAATCAACAAAACCCACCTCATGTGTATTTGGACCAATGACAGTGCATTCTATGCTGGGAATGCCATGAAAATTAGATAAAGTAATAATGCTGCGCGATGCAGCATCAGGCAGGAGAGCCAATGTGGCATCGCGCAGCAGCCGTCATCAATGGGTTATGATATTGCAGTGGTGATAGGTTTTCGGTTTTTTATCTAAAATCTTAATGGCTTGTTTGTATACTGTTTCCACAGATGTTAACGTGGTCTTGCATGCCAATGCCCAGCTTGTCATGCAGTATGTCATATGAGGTATAATCATTGAATTAAAATATAGTTTTGCTGAATCAAATGGCATATTTTCTCTAATGTATCTGAAGTTGGATAAATTAAATTTCATTCTGTTTACTGTTTTTTTTACTTGTTGCTTAAAATTTAATTGTGAATCGATAACAACACCTAAATACTTGAATTCCTGGACCACTGTAAGTTTTTGGCCCTGTATTGATACCATGGAATCTGTAGTTTTGTCACAGGCCTTCTTTGAGAAAAACATGCAGACTGTTTTAGTTAGGTTAAGAACCAGTTGGGAGCGCTCTAGATATTCTGAAACACTGTCCATTGCAGCTGTCAGTTTGTGAGCGGCTTGCTCTGTATTTTTTGCATGAACATAGATAACTGCGTCATCAGCATACAGTTGGCATTGCACATTAGATGGACAGATGTTTGGCATATCATTTATATAAATACTAAATAACAGTGGCCCTAATATTGATCCTTGAGGCACACCTAAGTTGTTCTCACAGGTATCAGATATTGTATTTTGCAATCTGACACACTGCTTTCGCTCCTCAAGATATGATCTCATCCATTGTGCAGTATCTATTATCTATTTATCTATGCTTAATTTTATGTTCTCCACAAAATAACAAATGGCGGTTTCAGTTGAGTGGTGTTTTCTAAAGCCAAACTGCATTGGGTGGAGATAAAATGGGCTATTGTCAAGATGTGCCACAAGTTGCTCTATTATATGTTTCTCTATTATTTTGGAGACAACTGGAAGAATACTAATTGGCCTATAGTTACTTGTTTCTGTGGGTTCCCCAGCTTTATAGATCGGTGTGATTACAGAGCATTTCCAAGAGTTTGGAAAGACACCTTCTGTTATGGATTGATTGATTTTTTTTGTCAATTTTCTTGAAAAAAGAATACAATTATGGTCGGACAGCCCTGTGATCATATTATATGTTTTCCCAATCCGTTCACATTTGTTGCTAAAAATCAGGTCAATGCATGTCTCTGTAGTGTTGCTTATTCTAGTAGGCCCTTTGATTAGCTGAGTAAGGTCATGACGACTTGTTAATGATTTCAGCTTTTTACAATTTGACTTGTCCAACCAATTTACATTAAAATCCCCAAATAGAATGATCTCCTTCTTCCAATTACACTCTTTGAGAACAGCTTGTAGTTCATCATAAAAATTGTTAGAGGCAGATGGCGTAATCAGCGTAATTTCCATGTGTGGTGATAGTATTACATTGAGACCAATACATTCCAGATTATTGGCGGATGAACATTCTATTTGTTTACATGTGAGACATTCTTTGATGTAAAACATCACACCCCCTCCCCTACCCACAAGCCTATCTTTTCTGAAAATGTTGTATCCCGGTACAGTTAAACCTGCCATAGCACTATTTGCATGCAACCATGATTCTGTTATGCAAAGAAAGTCTAGGTTTGAGTCATTCAGTAAATGTTGAATTTGGTCGCATTTAGGCATAATGCTTCGAATATTTATATGTCCACCAAGCAGACCCTTCGGTTTTGCTTTTGGATCCCAGAGTACACGAGAGTGATTTAGTGTCTGGAAGAGTTTATACTTGCGATGCTTCATAAAAGCTCTGTTTCGAACTGTAGTCATTGCAGTGTCTCTGATACACTTTGCTATTGGATTGTTACCTTTGATACCAGGAAGCTGTGGGTCAACATGCGTATCAGACTGCAGGGCAGACTGAGTCACCACTGTGCGGACCAGAGGTCTCCAACAGGTCGATCGCGAGCTACCGGTAGCTCGCGGGCGGGTTTTCAGTAGCTCGCCTGATAGGTTGACCGACTTGTAAAAAAAAAAAAATAATAATAATCATCATTTTTTTTTTTACAAGTTAAAAATCTGATGAAGGTAAATGCACCTCTTCCCATGGTCAAAACTTTGCGATTTGCGGTAAATAAATGTTCACATGTGTCTCAAAGCGTTTCTCTATCAGCTGGTGTGTGTGCTGCGCTGCGGCTCTGCATGCGGCCATGCATGACTACGGCATGCACTGTCTTTGACCTTTGCATAAATGTATTTAATCATTTTAAGGGGAAAACACATTTATTTATTATTTCAACTATTGAGTTATTTGTAAAACAGCCTGCTAGTGTAGCCATACAAGATTTATTTTCTGAATTTTCAATGCTGCTTTATTTTTACGTTTTAAATTGGGAAATACATGTTCCAAAACGACCAATAACCTCTGTATTTAAAAAGAAATCAAGCAAGTAGGCTAATAATAACCATTAATGAATTATAGGTTATCACAGTAGGCCTAATTGTCCACAATAATCTCACAACAGCCCCCGATCCAAAAAGGAACTTTAAAAATGTACATCTGTAAGGTCAGTTGTCTGTTGTATTCAAATAAGCAGTTGTTTATTTCTGTAGTGCGTATTGGCATCTTTGAGCAAAATACCCCCAAAATTTTCAGCGCGCCGCATTGCGCCGCGCCTCCTCCACACCTGGGTGGTGACCGCCTTGACTAAGACACTTCCTGGGGGAACACTGTTGCGTCACAATAAGAAGTGTAATATAGACATTGATGTCAATTTTCAGTGATATGTGGCCCACAAAAACTGTAAAGTAATATTTTCTTGGACCTTTGATGGGAAATTATTTATGATAAGCATTGGGTATTGCAATTTCACACATGTACAAACAGAAGCTTAATTCATTTGATGTGTGCTATGTAAATTAATATAAGCGATTTGATACAAGTAGCTCTTGGCCACTTACATTTTTTCAAAGAAGCTCTCAGTTGAAAAAAGGTTGGAGACCCCTGGTGTAGACCTTTTGCCGTGGTTGAGGCCCAGTTGGCTGTGGTTGAGGCCCAGTCGGCCGTGGTTGAGGCCCAGTCGGCCCTGGTTGAAGCCCAGTTGGCCGTGGTTGAAGCCCAGTTGGCCGTGGTTGAGGTCCGACCACAGCTGGCTGTGGTTGAGGCCCAGTTGGCTGTGGTTGAGGTCCAGTTGGCTGGCAACTGATGTAGAGAAAAGACACAGCAGCAGTTTATCATCAGAGACCTGAAGGGTTTATTCTTTGTTTACCTTTTGATGTTCTTCATTCCTATAAAGTTTAATGATGACACATTTTGTCTCCATCAGTCAAACTGAATCCACACTTACACTTCCTCAGATCATCACGTTGTTTCCTCAGCTCTTCACTGGGGTCCACCCTGGAGGAAGAAACACAGTCAGAATTAATTTCTATCAACATGAGTCCCAACTGCTGTTCAACATGAAGCAGCGGGGCCGGTTCTAGCCAGTTATATTAGGGTGGGCTAATTGAAATAACAGGTGGGCAGAGAAACCGAAGATGCGAGTGTGCGTAGTGCGCGAGCGGAAATATTTGCCCTTGCAAGATCTCTATCTCTTCGCACATTTACTTTAATGTAAGCTTTTAGACACATCAATGCTGTAGGTAACCAAGATAGCACTGCTACCAGAAGCTTTCCACATCAGTATAACAACCATCTGCCACCTTCATTGAAAAGCTAAACATTTAATTTTCTAATTTTCTTAGAAAATAACAAATAGATAAAATATATAGAATCATTTGCAACTTGTAATTTGTAACACCTTCACAAATACACCAGAACTTGATGAAATATCACAGTATCTCTGAATTGAATATCTACTTCTGCTGGCAGAAACACTGGTATTACGGAATTTTCTTAAGTAGGCTAGTAAAATTGCAAGGTGTAACAAATCTAATTCATGTAGATAAATAAAAAACCTGTATAACACAATATGCAATCGACTCTGATTGTTGTTGTGTGGGAGATTTACTTTTTGCATGTTTTGTTTCCAGATTTTTCATGAATAAAAACATTTTTATAAACATCATCGATTTTATATATATTTTTTTTAAATCGCACCTTGCATCAACCTGAAAACCCATAGGCCTATATCTACAGTAGGCAGGCTGAGCCAATAGAAGAGAAAGCGTTAGTTACATGTCGTAAGTTTACTCTAGATTCTATGAGTATAGGCGCAGCCATGGGAGTGTGCTTGCTGAGGGGCAGAGCTTGTGGACGGTAAGTGGAGTCACCACTGACCACCAGGTTGACCGACTTGTAAAAAAAATCTGATGAAGGTAAATGCACCTCTTCCTATGGTCAAAACTTTGCGATTTGCGGTAAATAAATGTTCACGTGTCTCAAAGCGTTTTTCTATCAGCTGGTGTGTGTGCTGCGCTGCGGCTCTGCATGCGGCCATGCATGACTACGGCATGCACTGTCTTTGACCTTTGCATACATGTATTTAATCATTTTAAGGGGAAAACACATTTTATTTATTATTTCAACTATTGAGTTATTTGTAATACAGCATGCTAGTGTAGCCATACAAGATTTATTTTCTGAATTTTCAATGCTGCTTTATTTTTACGTTTTAAATTGGGAAATACATGTTCCAAAACGACCAATAACCTCTGTATTTAAAAAGAAATCAAGCAAGTAGGCTAATAATAACCATTAATGAATTATAGGTTATCACAGTAGGCCTAATTGTCCACAATAATCTCACAACAGCCCCCTATCCAAAAAGGAACTTTAAAAATGTACAACTGTAAGGTCAGTTGTCTGTTTTATTCAAATAAGCAGTTGTTTATTTCTGTAGTGCGTATTGGCATCTTTGAGCAAAATACCCCCAAAATTTTCAGCGCGCCGCATTGCGCCGCACCTCCTCCACACCTGAGTGCTGACCGCCTTGACTAAGACACTTCCTGGGGGGAACACTGTTGCGTCACAATAAGAAGTGTAATATAGACATTGATGTCAATTTTCAGTTATATGTGGCCCACAAAAAGTGTAAAGTAATGTTTTCTTGGACCTTTGATGGGAAATTATTTATGATAAGCATTGGGTATTGCAATTTCACACGTGTACAAACAGAAGCTTAATTCATTTGATGTGTGCTATGTAAATAAATATAAGCGATTTGATACAAGTAGCTCTTGGCCACTTACATTTTTTCAAAGAAGCTCTCAGTTGAAAAAAGGTTGGAGACCCCTGGTGTAGACCTTTTGCCGTGGTTGAGGCCCAGTTGGCTGTGGTTGAGGCCCAGTCGGCCGTGGTTGAGGCCCAGTCGGCCCTGGTTGAAGCCCAGTTGGCCGTGGTTGAAGCCCAGTTGGCCGTGGTTGAGGTCCGACCACAGCTGGCTGTGGTTGAGGCCCAGTTGGCTGTGGTTGAGGTCCAGTTGGCTGGCAACTGATGTAGAGAAAAGACACAGCAGCAGTTTATCATCAGAGACCTGAAGGGTTTATTCTTTGTTTACCTTTTGATGTTCTTCATTCCTATAAAGTTTAATGATGACACATTTTGTCTCCATCAGTCAAACTGAATCCACACTTACACTTCCTCAGATCATCACGTTGTTTCCTCAGCTCTTCACTGGGGTCCACCCTGGAGGAAGAAACACAGTCAGAATTAATTTCTATCAACATGAGTCCCAAACTGCTGTTCAACATGAAGCAGCGGGGCCGGTTCTAGCCAGTTAGATTAGGGTGGGCTAATTGAAATAACAGGTGGGCAGAGAAACCGAAGATGCGAGTGTGCGTAGTGCGCGAGCGGAAATATTTGCCCTTGCAAGATCTCTATCTCTTCGCACATTTACTTTAATGTAAGCTTTTAGACACACCAATGCTGTAGGTAACCAAGATAGCACTGCTACCAGAAGCTTTCCACATCAGTATAACAACCATCTGCCACCTTCATTGAAAAGCTAAACATTTAATTTTCTAATTTTCTTAGAAAATAACAAATAGATAAAATATATAGAATCATTTGCAACTTGTAATTTGTAACACCTTCACAAATACACCAGAACTTGATGAAATATCACAGTATCTCTGAATTGAATATCTACTTCTGCTGGCAGAAACACTGATATTACGGAATTTTCTTAAGTAGGCTAGTAAAATTGCAAGGTGTAACAAATCTAATTCATGTAGATAAATAAAAAACCTGTAGAACACAATATGCAATCGACTCTGATTGTTGTTGTGTGGGAGATTTACTTTTTGCATGTTTTGTTTCCAGATTTTTCATGAATAAAAACATTTTTATAAACATCATCCATTTTATATATTTTTTTTAAATCGCACCTTGCATCAACCTGAAAACCCATAGGCCTATATCTACAGTAGGCAGGCTGAGCCAATAGAAGAGAAAGCGTTAGTTACATGTCGTAAGTTTACTCTAGATTCTATGAGTATAGGCGCAGCCATGGGAGTGTGCTTGCTGAGGGGCAGAGCTTGTGGAAGGTAAGTGGAGTCACCACTGACCACCAGGTTGACCGATTTGTAAAAAAAAAAAAAAAAAAAAAATTTTTTTTTTTTTTTTTTTACAAGTTAAAAATCTGATGAAGGTAAATGCACCTCTTCCCATGGTCAAAACTTTGCGATTTGCGGTAAATAAATGTTCACATGTGTCTCAAAGCGTTTCTCTATCATCTGGTGTGTGTGCTGCTCTGCGGCTCTGCATGCGGCCATGCATGACTACGGCATGCACTGTCTTTGACCTTTGCATAAATGTATTTAATCATTTTAAGGGGAAAACACATTTTATTTATTATTTCAACTATTGAGTTATTTGTAAAACAGCATGCTAGTGTAGCCATACAAGATTTATTTTCTGAATTTTCAATGCTGCTTTATTTTTACGTTTTAAATTGGGAAATACATATTCCAAAACGACCAATAACCTCTGTATTTAAAAAGAAATCAAGCAAGTAGGCTAATAATAACCATTAATGAATTATAGGTTATCACAGTAGGCCTAATTGTCCACAATAATCTCACAACAGCCCCCTATCCAAAAAGGAACTTTAAAAATGTACATCTGTAAGGTCAGTTGTCTGTTGTATTCAAATAAGCAGTTGTTTATTTCTGTAGTGCGTATTGGCATCTTTGAGCAAAATACCCCCAAAATTTTCAGCGCGCCGCATTGCGCCGCGCCTCCTCCACACCTGGGTGCTGACCGCCTTGACTAAGACATTTCCTGGGGAAACACTGTTGCGTCACAATAAGAAGTGTAATATAGACATTGATGTCAATTTTCAGTGATATGTGGCCCACAAAAAGTGTAAAGTAATGTTTTCTTGGACCTTTGATGGGAAATTATTCATGATAAGCATTGGGTATTAAAATTTCACACGTGTACAAACAGAAGCTTAATTCATTTGATGTGTGCTATGTAAATAAATATAAGCGATTTGATACAAGTAGCTCTTGGCCACTTACATTTTTTCAAAGTAGCTCTCAGTTGAAAAAAGGTTGGAGACCCCTGGTGTAGACCTTTTGCCGTGGTTGAGGCCCAGTTGGCTGTGGTTGAGGCCCAGTTGGCTGGCTGTGGTTGAGGCCCGGCTGGCTGGCTGTGGTTGAGGCCCAGTTGGCTGTGGTTGAAGCCCAGTTGGCTGGCTGGCATCTGATGTAGAGAAAAAGACACAGCAGCAGTTTATCATCAGAGACCTGGGGCCTGTTTCAGGTAGCTGGTTTTGAGGCAACCCGGAGTTTGTTCGCTCTGAGTGGGTGGAAACTCTGGGTTTTCCGTTTCAGGTAGCAGGTTCAATGCAACCGAGAGTCAGTTACTGCGGCAACATACGCCGTGGGTCTAACCTGCTGGATAGGTGGTTAGACCTACCCTGAGTTTGTTTTCACTTAACGCTGCAGCTCCGACTGAAGAAGGAGTGTCACTGTCACACGCGTCCCTGTACAGTTTGAAGCAAAATCACTCCACAGAAATCTCCATCGGGATGTTTTTATCATTTCCTGATGATTTTACGTTTGACCGATCATTTATCTGATCAGTAGCCTTGTTCTCAGCCCTCGGTCCGTTCATATAGGCGGCTACCTTACACATCGTGACATGCTCTACATTCAGATTAATAAACATATTTGTATTGTATGCTTTTTAACGTCTGTGCCACTGAACAGATTTATGTCAGGTGGATTCATGTAACGCTGCGGCTGCACGCGATTGTTACTGTTCACTTGTGCGATCCTAAAGTCACAGACGAGCCCTTTTATATTCATAGTATAGCCTAATATGAATATAAAAATTATATAAATAATTATATAATAATTTAAACTGTGATCACTTGAGGAAAATGGATCTGATAATAAATCAATCAGGCTCTTCAATGGAAACTGTCACCTTATGTGTCAGACGTTGATGTCTTTCACTCCCCATTTAAAAGAAGCGACAGTCTGTTTACTGCACAGTGGGCTATTAGGCTACAGCTTCCCAAATACAGCGAATATAAAACACTGTCAGAAATGCTGTGCCGCGCCAGCTTTATTACTTTACTGCTGATGCGAAATGATTGCTCTGTTTTTTTCTGAATTGCCGAGGAGATTAGATCAGAGTTATGTGACAATATAGGCTACCCGTTAATTCTTCTCCATAGGCTACCATAAACTCATTCGTTAATATTTCTAACTCCAGTGGGAGGAGCGGAGAAGTTTTTTTTTCTTTTTTTGAGAAGTGGAGAAGTGGGACGATCACGCATTTGTTTCTTCTGTTTCCATGGTGAATCATGTTATCAGCGATCCATTGACGATGGCTTTTATGCACACGCTCCACCCAGAGTGAACACGCTCAGAGTTGATTAACCCAACGCTGATCCACTGTTCTGTAACCGAAAACCCAGAGTTGCTTATCAACCCTGCGCTCTGAGTTAACCAACTCAGAGCGTATGATTAAACCCAGAGTATGTAAAACCAGCTACCTGAAACAGGCCCCTGAAGGGTTTATTCTTTGTTTACCTTTTGATGTTCTTCATTCCTATAAAGTTTAATGATGACACATTTTGTCTCCATCAGTCAAACTGAATCCACACTTACACTTCCTCAGATCATCAGGTTGTTTCCTCAGCTCTTCACTGGGGTCCACCCTGGAGGAAGAAACACAGTCAGAATTAATTTCTATCAACATGAGTCCCAACTGCTGTTCAACATGAAGCAGCGGGGCCGGTTCTAGCCAGTTAGATTAGGGTGGGCTAATTGAAATAACAGGTGGGCAGAGAAACCGAAGATGCGAGTGTGCGTAGTGCGCGAGCGGAAATATTTGCCCTTGCAAGATCTCTATCTCTTCGCACATTTACTTTAATGTAAGCTTTTAGACACACCAATGCTGTAGGTAACCAAGATAGCACTGCTACCAGAAGCTTTCCACATCAGTATAACAACCATCTGCCACCTTCATTGAAAAGCTAAACATTTAATTTTTAAATTTTCTTAGAAAATAACAAATAGATAAAATATATAGAATCATTTGCAACTTGTAATTTGTAACACCTTCACAAATACACCAGAACTTGATGAAATATCACAGTATCTCTGAATTGAATATCTACTTCTGCTGGCAGAAACACTGATATTACGGAATTTTCTTAAGTAGGCTAGTAAAATTGCAAGGTGTAACAAATCTAATTCATGTAGATAAATAAAAAACCTGTAGAACACAATATGCAATCGACTCTGATTGTTGTTGTGTGGGAGATTTACTTTTTGCATGTTTTGTTTCCAGATTTTTCATGAATAAAAACATTTTTATAAACATCATCCATTTTATATATATTTTTTTAAATCGCACCTTGCATCAACCTGAAAACCCATAGGCCTATATCTACAGGTTAACGTGGGAAAAAGTCGCAGAGTAGCGTTCTAACTGCCTTTGTAAAGGAGAGACTGCGCTCTGTGGACGTGATTGATTGGTGACCACAGAAAAGTGGTGGTTGAATTTGGAGGCGAGCTGTCGCCGTGCCCACCCAATCACAAATTAGGAATGATGCATGAACAGAGCCGGCCCAAGCCTTCATGGGGCTTTGTTCAACAATTGACTTCGTTGAATTTCATTCAAACACCCAGTTTTTACTGGGTGAAAATAGTAGCCAGCCGAGATCCCGACCCTACTAGGGGGGTCTGGGGGTATGCCCCCCCGGGAGATTATTCACTCACATCTGTTAGAATGTATCAATAATTTAACCGACAGTTTCATCTAGTCAATCACCTTAGAACAAACCAGTGTATTGGCTTGAAAATAAGTGACCAATGTAAAAAGCAGAAGCAGTATTGGATATCCAGTCATATTAATGGCCGCTGGCCACTTACCGGTTAAGTACTAAGAAACAAAGTGTTTAGTTAAACCCAAAGACGAGAGACTGGGATCAAAACTGTTCCAGTTCCCCTGGCCCTCAGCTCCTTACAGCACATACACATTATGACTAAAGTGGATTTACTTCTGACTTTTGGCTTTATTCTGTTCTTTAAAAGTCAACAAAGTTCTGCACTAAGTTCTAACAGTAACTGAATCAGTCGACTGTATTGGCAACCCGGTCTCACAGTGAAATAGCTACGTTGCTCCAAAGCTGGAATCGTAGTATCTTCACAAAAACGACCTTGAAATTGTGAGTTATTTACGTTTTTCCCCCTATTCATTTCTAATGGACAGCTACATGTCACAGGACACTCAAGTTTCTCCCGGCCCGAAACTAAATCCAAGCTGTGCCATTGCCACAGCTTTTATTCTGATGTTTTTTTTAATTTAAAAGCTATTAAACGGGTTTTTGACGAGAAATGTGTGTCTTACTCTCACAATCTTCACTCAAATGTACGATGTAGTTTGGATGGTTATCACAAATATTATTCTGGACATCGCCAGGAAAACATTAAAATTCTTTGCTGTAAATGGTTCATGTAACTGTTAAATTTTGTCCTCTCATTAAAAAAAAAACGTTCATTTTAGGGCAGGAATGACGTCTATGGAGTCGCCTGCTGATACCTCTTGTGACAGTTTTGAATTTTTTTTTCTTCTTTTTTCAGGAGCAGAGCCCATCAAGAGAGTCTGGCTGCCGAGCTGGGTCTTCCTCCACTGTCAGACAGGAAGTCAATCCATACATTTTTAAGTAAAATTGGATAATCACTTCCTGTTTAAACATTTATGTCACGTATTTACAGCTAGAGATCTCGTTAAAAAATATGTTTTTTTTATTTTTGAGCGGGGATGACGTCTTCTTATGATTTGATTTCCCCCTCAGGAAGTTGAAAGAGGTCTGGAGCCGAAATGCATGTTGGGTTTCGTAGGCGGACTTTACAGTTATTTTACATTAAATGCTTGGTGATCCCTCTTTAATGAGATGTGAGCAGATTGAGAGAGGGTTCTAAAGTTTAACTTTTCTCCATCAGATGCTGATATTCATCATGCCCTTGAAGTCAAATTGGATGAAACAAAAATAGTCTTCTTATCTCATTTGCTTTTGCTGTTCTTCTTTCTAAATGAATACAGTTCTAATGAGTTGATGCTTAACACGTCCTGTACCTAGACCTAACAAGCTGCCTGTCTGTTCACCTGGAAGCAACCAGACGTCATGGGTCCACGCGAGGACTCGTCTGAAAAGGCCTTTAGATGGCTGTTCCTTAATGCCATTATTTCTAGCGTGTACATTTGGTTTGCCCTGCGGAAAGTTGCTATAATGTGCCCCATACCTGCTCTGATCCAGTGCAAAATAAAGTTCTATTAAAAGGCACTTCCTGATTTGAACAGGAATCCTGAGATTTGCAGAAGGAGAATTAGTGAACACAAATACCAAGATGTTGATCATATCAAATTATCACTATTGAAATGTTTCATATGTCCACCTACAGAGCTTTGTTGGAGGCCTTGGGCCCTGGCTGAAGAGCCTTCCCAGAAGCAGAGGACTGGTCCAGTGGTTTCTCGGATGCTATAAAGCAACATGACATCAGTGAGAGGATGCTAGTAAACGTTAGTCATGGAAACACTTTCTAATAACACATTTCTGACTTTATGGGATATGTGTGGCCCTTCAGAAAGTCAGGTTCTGACAGGATATCAGGGTTTAGGTTCAATTAGTATTATGAGTTGCGAGTGGGTTAAATTAAGTTACTTTATTAGTCAATTGTTACATTGAAACAATGGAGCATGTTATTGGCTGGAGACTGGGATCCGCAGGGGCAGAGTTTCACTAGCTTTACTGCACTGTTGTGACTATAAGAGAGCTGTGCTGGAAGGCAACACTAATAACTTAGTATGACCCTATCAAGATCAACTAATGCTGGGCTTACACTACACAACTTTTCACAGGATTTGACAGTCGCAGACACAATCTTCCAATGTCGGACTGAAATCACGGGAGTCGTGCTGGAGTTGTGGCGCGCGCACAAAATCTCATTTGTTTGGTGTAAGGTGGTCTTCCGACCCGATTTCAGCCAGTCTTCTTCCCGTCTTGACGTTCCGACATTATCAAACATGTTTGATATTATCGCTAGTCTTTGGGGGTTGGCTCAAGCGAAATGACGTAAACACTGTCACACTCTCGCATGCACCAAGCACGACACAGGAGGAGCGGCATTAGTCGCGACCTGTGTCCGCCTGGTGAGGCACTTATTTCGGACACTTTTTCATAGAAGCCTCGGTGGAGAACCAGGCTGACAGCCGCGCAACCTGAACACTCTACCATCAAATACAGGGTTAGGAGTTAAAGTTATTGGGGGACGAGATCAGCAAATAAAGCTGGTCAAATAACTAAAGGAAGTCCCCCGCTTGGAATATTGAATTAACTTGTTTTTAATTAAATAATCACAATCGCGTTTGTGGAAATAATATTAATCTCAAAAGGAATCTAGTTGTAGTCTTGCAATATGAGACCCCTGTCTTTTCAAAAACTCACTCTGTGACTGAAAACTAATGACTAGTTGTCTTCAAGTGTGAGTTGATTGTCTTTAGATGTAAGAGGGTTTCAGTCTTCAGTCTTTTCAAAGTCTTTTAAAAGTCCTCTAGTGTAAACCCATAAGGATTATCTGAGATGTTGGTGAGGAGATTGGCCGAGCTTCCTAACCTTTTTCACATTTATGTCAAAATAATAATTTAAAATTGTGGTTAAAAAGGCTCAGTGCTGGGCAGGAGACTGCACCCATTGAGAACTGTGGTGCAGGGGCGTTCAGGGGACAATCCGCTATTATGGGAAATGACAACCGCCCTCTCCACAACATCTGGGCTGGACAGAGGAGCAGTCATAGTGAGCAACTGAGAGCTTCAGAAGTTCCTTCTCCTCACCACCAGAAAGACAAACCCAGAGGCACTGAGGTCATTCAGCTGAACATATTTTAGATTTGTTTTAAACTTCAACTTGTTATCAGATTAATTTAAAGATATTCTAAAAAAAAAAATAGACGTATTTAGTGAACATTTTTCAGACAATCATCATATCATATTTTTGTAATTCACTTTGTGTTAAATCTAATGAAATTCAGTATATCTACTCTGTACTGTACAACTGTTGGTGTTGTGATATCACCTGTTCCATCTTTACATCACTCACCTTTGGGTTCTGAAATGGGTTTTTGTAATGTCTTCACCAGATCATTTCTATTTATTTTGACCAAAACCCTCCTGGTCACTTCAATTGATTCTGTATCGTAGGTCTGGACGATCAGATCCACAGTTTCGTGCACAGTTGCCTCTTTCAGTTGTTGTTTAGGGATTGTTGGGAAGTTGGGAGTATCTGTCTTGTGCAGATGCCACTTGAATGTCTTTAACTCGTCGCCTTCTAACTCCTGCAAAACTTCCACGAGGATTTCGTCTGTTGCTGCCATGTTTTCTCTCTGTCAAGATCTGAAAAATACAAAAAGAAAATATTCACCGGTACAGTGCACGTACAGTCCACTGACTGCTTCCTCTCTGAGTAACTCAGACTTCTACTTACTGTTTTGATGTTTGAATGTTTTGATGAAAACAACAACATGTTATAGAAAACTGATGGCCTCCTTTGCTTGTAGTGATAAAAAAGTATAATACAAACATGTGTGAACAGTCTAGTTGGAAGAAATTATGAAATTAAACCACAAACTGACACGCTTTAGAAATATGCTTTCTCAAAATGCTTGGAGGGTTTACGGACAAATGTTAAAGGTCACCACATATTATGCTAAATGCACTTTTTAAATGTGTTCCAACATATCCATGCGTCCACGGTGTGCCTAGAGACTGCCAAAATATAAAAAAAAATAACAATCTCTCCTTTTCTCACTCTCCCCCTTTCTGAAACCCCCACCCCCTCCCCCCAATATACTCCGTTCAGAATTCTCGCGGTTTATGACGTCATAAACTGCACAGCCACATCCCCATATTTGCTTTATATGTCCATGCTTCCCCCCCACATTAGCAGTAGTCTATGATAACCCCACCCCCCATTTCTTATTGGTCCACGGCCCCGAGATCCGATGGAAAATTTTCTGAGTGATAGCCATGTTGCTTTCCCCGCTAAGCGACAAGATGCCCATAGTAGCCTACAGCCTGAATGTTACATACACCAACACAGAATGCTTTCTATGCAGTCTATGCCTCGTTTTTAACACAACGGATAGGAAGCTACTTGTGGGTTTTTTCAAACAGTGAAACTGAAAGAAATGTTTTTATTGGTATTTTTGCCTGACTGGTGTATAGCTATTTAGCTTTGGGACAAGCATTCAACTTTTGCTCATACAAACATAATTCTATTACCCACACCAGTCTGGAAATGCCTCGTTTTTAACAGGACAAAGGATTGGAACTTAATAGTGTGTTTCACTGATTTTAGTGGTATTTTTAGTTTATTTTATCGTCTGAGTCTTATTTTTAGCGTTAGCGCCCATGTAGCTTCGGTTATAGCACCAAGTTTTGCTCATAACATGCTATATTCCCCACAGCAGTCTGAAAATGACTCGTTTTTAACATGACAAAGGATGGGAAGATATTCCTGTAGAAATCAAACTTTGAAAGCTACTGTTTTCACTGGTTTTAATCATGTCAGGTCATGTCAAACTGTTCTCAAAGTATGGCTTAGCTCCGGCCGGGTAAACACTGTGTTCGCAGTCACGCAGTGTCTCTCTAGTATCGCGAGAGCACGGCAGAAACGGTGGGAGAGCCCCATGGACATATAAAGAAAGCCCGGCAGAGATGTGGGAGGGGCCAGCCAGATCGCACAAATATAGAGAAGGGTCCAGATGCAGCCGCTGCCACTTGCCAGTGCAGCTCGGCCAAACACGCCTACAGCTTGTTGCTATGGTTGCTCTGCACTAAGCTGTGTGACGTTCTTCCTGTTCCGTTCTGTTGGTTAATATCGCGCTAGCCAGCTAG
This sequence comes from Ammodytes dubius, assembly GCA_026122265.1. Lineage (NCBI taxonomy): Eukaryota > Metazoa > Chordata > Actinopteri > Uranoscopiformes > Ammodytidae > Ammodytes > Ammodytes dubius. The sequence goes on from CM047515.1 coordinate 29,458,512, forward strand.
CTGCTCTTGCTGCCGTCAATGTTGAGACCATTTCACCAGCAAAATGTTTAAAACAGGACATTACAGCACAGTTAAAAACAAGACAATCAGCATCCGCTACATTAAACATGAATACTAAGTGCTCATAGTACAGGAGTTACGTCTCCAGCGAGAGTATGGATTACAACAGTCAGCTGGGACTGAAACAGACACCCCCCTGCTCTTCTATATCAGGTAAGTCAATACAAATGTTTTATTCGCCTACTTCGTTACCTAATGTTATGTTTGTGTTATTCAAAGGATTTTGTTGGTTAGAAAATAGCTTAACGTTACAGACCAAATAGCTTCTTTATAAGTCTTATCTGAATGATAAATAGTATATGATAAAAATGATTAACATGTGTTTGTTTGTATATATTAAATTAGACTGGCATCTGGTCAGCATATGAGGTAACAGGTTAGGTGTTACTGTTAACATTATTTTGGTGGCAATGTATAATTTATTTGACTATGTTAATTAATGACTAACATGATTTTTATGTGATGTGTCTTTTGTGAATAGATTTGCAAGCTACGAACACCTGATGACATTTTGGAGCCTTGCATCAATAAAATGGTCTGGGTCTCCATAGCCAAATCAGCTGCCGAAAGAAATTAAGTTGTCACACCTGCACGTCCTTCAATGGTGCTTTGTTGGTAGTTACATACGTTATAATACATAAACAAGATGTCATTGTATTTGTGTAGACTTAAAGGCTAAACTAGCGACTCAGTCCCCTCAAATACATCAGTGTAATTAAGTGACTGTTTTTCTCTATTTTTAGGTGCACATGAACTTTGTACAACATTTTGTCAAAATCAATGAATATCTCCTCACAATATGCTACCTGTCCGTACTGTCTGAGCGCTGAAAAAAATCTGATGTTGATACACAGCCTACATGCTGTGTTTTCGCACATCATTCTTTTTAGTTTTAGTTTTATGTTTCTGTGTACCTTGTGTTAATGTGTATGTTTTACTGTACTGCTGTGTGTCGGCCATGACCCTCTTGAAAAATACCTTTCAGTCAGAAGAAATGGATTAAGGGCAGTTATATTTGTTTGATTGCAATGAGCCTCATGAGAGACTCTGCTTCTGTTCCACATAGCGAGTCTCAGAGCTATACATCTGAACATATTTAGTGGGCTTTTTCAAAAAGCTCCAGCTCTTCCATACGTGCAGTAATCACAATTAAACAGTACTTGCTGGGTTGCCAAGGTGGTTGTCCGTAGGTTTGGGGGCTGCCTTTATTTAATATATTGTGTATTTTCTGATAACGAAGGTTTTTTTGTCCCAGAGAGCCTGCAATTCATATCAAATCAAAGATGTCACTGACCAATGGGTCTGCCATATTCAGTGTCAAAAACTTCTTGTCTGTTATTGCTACACTTTGCCTGCTGTGGAAATGGACCAATTAAAAGAAGCTTTAGTGTCAAAAAGGTTTATTTAGTCTAACTTGGTAAATTAACTTGTATGTTCATGTAAATAAACAGACTAGTATTCATTTGTTTGTACCTTGACATGTTTCGACTACTTCCTGCTGTCTTCTTCAGACTATGACGCGTTGTGTCAGCTGATGTTAAAGACTGCAGGAAGTAGTCGAAACATGTCAAGGTACAAACAAATGAATACTAGTCTGTTTACATGAACATACAAGTTAAGCTTCAGTGTCAATTAACCGTAAACCTTTGGGGTGGAAAAAGAGCGGAAGTGTGAGCCTTAACTTGGTCAGTGACATCTTTGATTTAATAGGATTCTCAGGCTCTCTGGGACAAAAAAAAACGTGTTATTTTAAACTAAGAAATATTAAATAAAAGGCAGCCCCCTGAACATACGGCCAACAACCTTGGCGACCCAAAAAGTACTTTTTTATTGTGATGATTGCATGTAGGGAAGAGCTGGAGCTGTTTGAAAATGTCCACTCAAGATTTTCAGATGAATGACTCTGAACGCAAGCAGATACTCTGATGAGGACATATTGCCATGTGCATTTGATGATTTCCCACAAAGTGCAATGTTTCAACATATTTTAAAACAAAACTCATTTTCATATCATTGTTGAGAAAATATATTCATAATTGTTTTGGCTGTAAATAAACTATTTGAATATTTTTGTCATTGAAGTCCATCATTTAAGAACCTGGGAAAGTGTCTGACTACACAACAACAAAAGCAGAACAGTTCATCAAAATAATATTTTTTTTTAAGATACTTAGACACTTTACAAAAAAAAGTGCATTATGCACATAAAATCAGTATGGATAAGCATGTGAGATGTAATATTAATAATACTTATATAAATATATAGCCTATATATAACATTATTATAATTTAATAATACTTCAGTCTCTTATAATATTATTAGCGACTGAAGGCTATTTACTTTTTATACAGTCACATGACAATTGCATAGAAAACCGACGTGATAATGTTAAGTCCAGCAGTAATCATACATGCTCACAGTTTCAATAAGCACTGCATAACATTTTGAATTGCACTACTCATAGACTTTAAAAGAGGGGTACTACAACCACTAATAGGGATGCTAAAGGAACACTAGAGCAGAGAGGTGTGTGTCTCCTGCTCTGTCCGCAGCTGGGAGGGACTGCTGCGCGAGGGCTCTGCCGCCTGTCAGTGCTCTGGGACTGAGCTGCGGGCTTGAATCGGCTTGAATTAGTTCTGTAGCTTTACGCATGCGCACGAGCTGTAGGCGTGTTTGGCCGATATGGGGGTGTTTGGCGGATGGGGGTGTTTGGCCGAGCTGCACTGGCAAGTGGCAGCGGCTGCATCTGGACCATGTTGCAAATTTGGTCATCCTGAGACCAGAGGACAATCAGGGTATAGACGCTTGCTACAATAAATGATCTGAACAGGTTTTTCAGCAAACATCTAAAAAAATAAGTATTAGGGACTACTTAGACCATATAAAATTGACAGCAAAATGCATAATATGTGATCTTTAAAGAAGGTCAGTATTAAATTTAGACCTGAAATATTTTCTGACATGCTTACTGTAATTATTTTGAGGTGGGAAAAAACAGGGTTGGTATTACAAAGACATTTAATCAGCCTTCAAGTGAATGCAACACGCGCCGCCGCTGCTATAAAAATAATTTGCATATCAATTTAGGTTAAATTTTATTTTATTTTTTTTGCTGCATGCGAGCCTGTCTCATATCCACATGTCGCCTACGCTCCCAACGGGTGGACACTCGCGCAGCTTACCGCTAGGAATGTCTGCTGAAAGTTCTACAGCTCAGGATTTTAAGCCATGAATTGATGAACTTGCATCATTGAAAATTAATGTTGTCTTCTCCTTCACAGAAGAAAAATACATTTCCACTAAATTGATCCTAGAAAAGGCACAGATAGACTGGAATAGGGCTGGGTATCGTCAAGGACTTTGCGATACGATACGTATCACAATACACTGGTCACGATGCGATATATCACGATATATTACGTATCTTGATATATTGCGATATTCCATAAACAAGTTGCCTTGTCAAACATAACAGCACAATATATTGATAATTGCACAGACAAATGAAGTCAAAACTATTTCCTTCACAACTTCCTTTAATATGTTCTTCCTTTTTTTTTGGTTTTGGCAAATGATGAAACTGCTGCTGCAGCTGCCATAACATCAAATAACAAATCCAATTCACTCTTGTACTAACTGTACAGGAAAATGAAAACACATCAGTGTGCTTTTGTGACACAGTGAATCCTAAGTATTCTTATAAACAAAACTGATTTAACTTCAATAGTCAGTATCCTAGAGGCTCAGGCCTGACAGCAGACATGGGTTTGAATCTGACCCGTAGTTGTTCTCTGCATTTCATTCCCTCTCTGCCCCATTTCATATCTGTATCTCTGCACTGTCAATAAAGCCTTGAAAAGCAAAAGCAAAAAAAATAATAATAATTAATAAAATAAATATCGATTTTTGGTTATAAAAATCGATACTGATATCGCGAAACTAAGTATCGCGATATATCGATATTTCGATGTTTTGACACAGCCCTAGACTGGAAACACCGAATAAAAAACCTAACAGAGAAAAAAAAAGTGTAAAAACGGGGAAACACTGGAACCAGAAAGCCATTAAAGAATCGAATATAGATTCAGTTTTCTGAGCTGATTTCAAATGGAGAATAGAGATTTGAGCTCACCTGAAATTCTGCTGAGTTGTGACAGTCCGTCCTCTCACAGAGTCCACCGCGCTGTGAGGCTCCGATCAGATGATACCACGACTTATACCCTGAACATCATCACCGCCCACTCCTGTGTGTGTGTGTGTGTGTGTGTGTGTGTGTGTGTGTGTGTGTGTGTGTTGTGTGTGTGTGTGTGTGTGTGTGTGTGTGTGTGTGTGTGTGTGTGTGTGTGTGTGTGTGTGTGTGTGTGTGTGTGTGTGTGTGTGTGTGTGTGTGTGTGGAAAACCTGCGCTGCGTTTACGTGGACTTGGCTCTGCTCACCTGCTCCACCTGTTTGTCCTCTGACTCCAGGGCGTGGATTAAATGTCGATGGTTTTTCCTCAGAACTCAAGTTCTCTAAAGATCCCCGAGGCATTAGTGTTTGTGACTCGGAATGGTGTTTGTGTGTTTGTGGCTGTGTCTTGATTCAGGTATTGCACCCTTGGTAGGACGCAGTCTCGCGGTCTATGAAGGCTATAGCCTATGAAGGCCGATTTTAAGGCCGGTTTTAAGGCCAACGAGCCTTGTTAAATGGGACGGTCTCCGCAGGTCTCCGTTTACGAGCATTTCCGGTTTGCGTAACAAGCCGTTACCTTGCGTGACGACTCGCCGCTCCTGTGCTGCCTAGCAACCCTGATTGCTGCCAACGGAGACAGCCCTGTCAATGGAGGAAAAAAGAAAAAGAAGTTGCCTACCACACGAAAAGAAAAAAAAATACAAGAAAAAAAGAAAGGAAGATAAAAGTTAAGAAGATGGAGCAACACGTTGCTGTTTTGTTATTTTTTATTTTATTTTATGCCATCTCTGAAAAAAACGCAATGAATCTTGGGATATGTTGGGCCACGAAGGATCCATCTGATGCAGCCTTCAAAACCGTGAAACGAAGGCTGCATTTCACGGCTGCATATGAGGAGCCTTGCAATGAGCCTTGCAAACGGGACAGCCTTTGCGCGCCGCTATGACGCAATCGGTCTTCAAATGCAGCCTACGTAGGGTGCAACCCCTGAATCAAGACACAGCCTGCGTGTGGCTTGGTGCAACCCACCCAGCCTGGTCTTAACACCCTACTTCACCGGTGGGAATATGAAGGTGTATTGAACCCTGAGATCCTATTTAGTATAAATGTGCAAAAAAAAAAAAAAAAAAATCGGATCATCCTAGCCTGAGAAAAGGCAGAAAGAGTGGTTTATGGTCTCACTGTCTAACCCAGGGGTGGCCAACCAGTCAGAGACAAAGAGCCACATTTTTTACTGTGTTACTGCAAAGAGCCACATCGTACACACGGGTACACACAGTGGCGATTCCAGGAAATTTTGACTGGGGGTGGCCAAGGTGGGCCACAGAGTTAGAGTGGGGTGGCCATCGCACCCCTGAATGAATAGCATGTGATATGCTATACAACCAATTCAAAGATGATTTATAATCCCAAATGCCCAAATCATGTTAGTATCCATTTTAATGTTTGTCTGAAAACTAAACCCCTGAAGGGGGGTCTGGGGGCATCCCCCCCCAGAAGATTTTTTTGTGTTTTTAACATGTAATCTAAGCATTCTGGTGCATTCTCGCGAAGATAATAAAGGAAAAAGTCAATATTTATTTCAGCTCAGATGAATAGTAAAATTAGCAAGACAATATAACTTGCTAGCAGCCAGATGCCTAACAACTGGACAGAGGGACGGATGACCACTAGCTTTTGACCAAATATCTTGCTAAAAAAATAAACCTTTATTTATGAAAGTCTGCCCTTGCTAAGAACATGTTACACTCGCTAACTACAAACTTTAATTTTTTTATTCAGATTTCAAAAATCTGCTGGGACACGTGCCTATACACATGCATGGGTGGCACGCATGTCACAAGCACACTTATGCTGTTTTCAAGACCTTTGCTGACCAGAGACCAGTTCTAGTGGCCACAGTCCTACCATTAATTTAGTAATTGAAAATTGAAAACTGATCTCATATCAGTGGATTGTGTGATGAACTTGGCAACTACCTATCAAAAAAAGTTAAGAAAGAAAAATTTCAGGGGGGGGGGGGGGGGGGGTTTTTTATTTTCGCGGGGAGCTTGCACATGCATGCACAAGCATTATTTATTAAAAAAAAAAAAAAACAGGGGGCCCCACACTAGGACTTGAAACAGGCCCCCAGATCGTTAAGGCCGCCCCTGTGATAATGACAGGACTGGACTAAAGACGACAGGGCAGTCATTTTCAACAATGAACATTGTGTGCATTGCCTCACACACAAACTCTCAGTTCAACCAAGTCCACAAACAAAAATATAACAATTTAAAATAGCGTTTTTCTCTTACTATGCATGTTGCTTTGTGGGACTTACTTTTAGCATGGAGAGAGCTGAAGTGGCGCTGAAGATTTGAAGCCTTGAAATGCGCAAATGACACCTGGCATATAAGGCAGAATGGCTTGGCATAACGTTCAACAAAAAATATGAACTCTCCCACTCTGTTTCGGAGCGAACTTGACACAAATAGTTTACTCACGGAAAACCTCCCTCCAAGCTGAGCGGGCAGTTTTATGTTGCGTCCGCACCAAACGTTTGCGAACGTTATGTTGCGTCTTCAATTAAACATTTGCGAACAGGCCTACACATTAATAAAATAAAAAATTAAATAATAGACAACATGTAAAACGAACGTAAGAGCCGCATGAAACGTAACCCTAGATCCTGAATTGTAATGCTTTGGGGGATTCTGAATTGTGATGCTTTGTGGTGCCCCCCCCCCCCCCCCCTTCCTTAGCCTTGTACATCATACTTAGCATTGCACAACATACTTCAAACACTATACATGTACATAAGCCCTGCAGCTCACCCGCACAAAACATTTCCTCAGAAACATTTTTTTGTTGTTACACCCATAGCTCCAAAGAAAAACCTGTACTAAAAACTGTACTAAGCTGGTTTGAATCCTACTTACTTTGAGTGGCCTTGTGTCTGAATTGTGCTATATAAATAAACTTGCCTTGCCTTGCCTTGTTGTTCTAGTTTACACTACCTGGGAATCTTAGCTACTGTCTGATCAGGACACACCCACATCTTTCTGTAAAGACTGAATAGCTGCTGCATCTCACACATTCTTCTACACACACACACACACACACACACACACACACACACACACACACACACACACACACACACACACACACACACACACACACACACACACACACACACACACACACACACACACCACACACACACACACACACACACACACACACACACACACAACACACACACACACACACACACACACACACACATTTTAATTCTTTATTTGAGTCCACCAATCACATTACAACAGACAGGATTCAAATATTTCCAGAAAGGATAGGACAGTGTTCAAGGGTATAAAAAACATCTCCTGCGCCACACTGCCAGGCTGCCTGTCACCGCTGATATGGAGCAGAACTTTGACAGCTGTTTGGATGTCCTGCTGGAGAGCCCTGCCAGCCTTAACCCAGTGAAAACAAGATGGTGGACATGCCCCAAGCTGCCAAAGATCAACACCACCAGTTTGCTTTGATAGCCCAGTTCACTTAGTTTGGACAGAATGGGCTGGTACTTCATTATTTTATCACTAAAGGCAATGTCCATGTACAGATCGTACACACAGCCTACTTCAAGCAGCAGCACCTGCCTACTGGCTCTGTCCAGAAACACAACATCCGGGTGTGTTAGGGATGTTACAGAACACATCAGTAGAGCTGTTGAACCACTCCGGCATAATACGAGAATGTTTGTACATGGTCACATTTTCTGCCAATACTTTCTTTACAGCGCTAGCTATCAGATCGACAATTCGGTCGTGGCGTGCAATATAAAGTCCTTTGTACATAGTACAGCCATTTACAATATGAGCAACAGATTCAAGTTGATGGTCTGAGTGCATTATACAGTATGGATGGTTGTGTGCAGGGTACCATAGTGCCAGGTTATACTTAGTAGGTAGCACCTGCAGTCTGGCTTTAGCTGTGAAACAGAGGATGTCCTCACCAACAGCAGCATTTGTGTACATGGAGTGTGAAACAGAGTGGTTGGCAAAGTCCAAACATGCCTTGTGTCTGAATTGTGCTATATAAATAAACTTGCCTTGCCTTGCCTTGTTGTTCTAGTTCACACTACCTGGGAATCTTATCTACTGTCTGATCAGGACACACCCACATCTTTCTGTAAAGACTGAATAGCTGCTGCATCTCACACATTCTTCTAACACACACACACACACACACACACACACACACACACACACACACACACACACACACACACACACACACACACACACACACACATCACACACACACACTTTTACGGTAAACACTGTCTTTCATTTTCTTCCTGTAGAACTTGCTAGAGAACATTTCTTACAGTTACATTGAGCTGAGGCTTTTGTCCAAAGTGATTTCCAAGGAGTTCATTCAACGATGAAAGTACAAATTTAGAGCAAGAATCTCTTAAAGGTGCAGTCAGTGATTCTGGAAAACACTTTCAGTTTTTGTCAAACTCAACTCCTCACGATTCGCTACCTGTCTTGTACTTGTGTGTGCGCTGAAAGAAAATCCAGAGTTATATATCATAATACACAGCCTAGGCCCTGTAAACGGGTATGTTGCTTTGCCCCATTTCACAGTTCCTTGTAGCACCTTTAAATATAATAATCAGATACATGTCAGTTGGGATCCTGCTCACTGTTACCATGGTTACTTCCTGTTATCTTAATGTCACCTGTTGAGCCACTAAAGGTGGCCCTCCGATAGTGGGTCTGGACTTGCACTTAAAATAATAATAAAAAAAAAAATTATTATTATTATTATTATTATTTTTTTGATTGGGTGGGCACAGCCGACATTTGGTTGGACACGGCCCACCCTGGCCCCTGGCTACTGCCGGCCCTGGCTACCACGCAGGGTGCAAGCTAACTATCAGGAGACATTTAGGGTTCAGTGTCTCTTTGCCCAGGGACACTTGGACATGTGGCGGGGAGACGGGGGATCAAACCACCGACCCTGTAGTTGAGGGTCAACCACCCTACACACTGAGCTACATCCCCCAATTAGAGGATAAACTGAATGTCTCAAAATTTAGTTTTTTATTTCTTTTTTTTTTTTCTTTTTTTTTTGTATAATTCTTTTTATTTTGCTTTTTTTTTTTTTTGTAACAATAATCAAACAAACAAACAAACAACACCAGACAATACATACAAACTAAGAAAAGACAGAGAAAAAATAAAAATTTAGTTTTTTATTTCAATGGCAGTTTAAAGCAAACTACACATAAAGTTTGTTATAAAGTGTGTGATCTGTACTGTGCAGCTAAGCATATTTAAAAAAGTCTGCTTCACAATTTCTAACTCAGTATGAATGTCAGAAACTATGCCATTCAGCACACCAGGTCTAGGGTTAGGACAGATGAGTTGGTGGTTTGGTGACACAACAACAATTGTGTCTCGGGAATGAGGAAGACAGCCCACATTCTGCGGCTGCAGGTGTGTGTGTGGGTGTGTGTGTGTGTGTGTGTGTGTGTGTGTGGATGTGTATTATCATATTTTGCACCATTCCAGCGCACGACTGAGTTGTGTGAGAGAGAGAGAGAGGGAGAGAGAGAGAGAGAGCGAGAGAGAGAGGTCTCCTTACAGAGGCAATGTGCCAGACTCACATTTTCAGTTGATTAAAATGTATAAATAACTAAACATGAAAAGACTGATGTTAAGTTTGTCACCAAATTCCCTTACAATAAACTATTATATTCTCTCTCTCCTCTCTCCTCTCTTTCTCTCTTCTCTCTCTCCTTCTCTCTCTCTCTCTCTCTCTCTCTCTCTCTCTCTCTCTCTCTCTCTCTCTCTCTCCTCTTCTCTCTCTCTCTCTCTCTCTCTCTCTCTCTTCTCTCTCTCCTCTCTCTGTATCTTTTACTGTAATGTGTAACTTACACACTATTCAAACCGATCCTGAATTGTAATGCTTTGGGGGATTCTGAATTGTGATGCTTTGTGGTGCCCCCCCCCCCCCTTCCTTAGCCTTGTACATCATACTTGGCATTGCACAACATACTTCAAACACTATGTACATAAGCCCTGCAGCTCACCCGCACAAAACATTTCCTCAGAAACATTTTTTTTGTCGTCACACTCATAGCTCCAAAGAAAAACCTTTTGTTCTAGTTGTTGTTGTAGTTGGGCTTACACTACCTGGGAATCTTAGCTACTGTCTGATCAGGACACACCCACATATTTCTGTAAAGACTGAATAGCTGCTGCATCTCACACATTCTTCTAACACACACACACACACACACACACACACACACACACACACACACACACACACACACACACACACACACACACACACACACACACACACACACACACACACACACACACACACACACACACACACACACACACACACACACACACACACACACACACACACACACACACACACATTTTAATTCTTTATTTGAGTCCACCAATCACATTACAACAGACAGGATTCAAATATTTCCAGAAAGGATAGGACAGTGTTCAAGGGTATAAAAAACATCTCCTGCGCCACACTGCCAGGCTGCCTGTCACCGCTGATATGGAGCAGAACTTTGACAGCTGTTTGGATGTCCTGCTGGAGAGCCCTGCCAGCCTTAACCCAGTGAAAACAAGATGGTGGACATGCCCCAAGCTGCCAAAGATCAACACCACCAGTTTGCTTTGATAGCCCAGTTCACTTAGTTTGGACAGAATGGGCTGGTACTTCATTATTTTATCACTAAAGGCAATGTCCATGTACAGATCGTACACACAGCCTACTTCAAGCAGCAGCACCTGCCTACTGGCTCTGTCCAGAAACACAACATCCGGGGTGTTAGGGATGTTACAGAACACATCAGTAGAGCTGTTGAACCACTCCGGCATAATACGAGAATGTTTGTACATGGTCACATTTTCTGCCAATACTTTCTTTACAGCGCTAGCTATCAGATCGACAATTCGGTCGTGGCGTGCAATATAAAGTCCTTTGTACATAGTACAGCCATTTACAATATGAGCAACAGATTCAAGTTGATGGTCTGAGTGCATTATACAGTATGGATGGTTGTGTGCAGGGTACCATAGTGCCAGGTTATACTTAGTAGGTAGCACCTGCAGTCTGGCTTTAGCTGTGAAACAGAGGATGTCCTCACCAACAGCAGCATTTGTGTACATGGAGTGTGAAACAGAGTGGTTGGCAAAGGCCAAACATGCCTTGTGTCTGAATTGTGCTATATAAATAAACTTGCCTTGCCTTGCCTTGTTGTTCTAGTTCACACTACCTGGGAATCTTATCTACTGTCTGATCAGGACACACCCATCTTTCTGTAAAGACTGAATAGCTGCTGCATCTCACACATTCTTCTAACACACACACACACACACACACACACACACACACACACACACACACACACACACACACACACACACACACA
>CM047515.1:29475212-29480212 GCA_026122265.1 Ammodytes dubius
GGATGGTTAGAAGTACCCGGATGTCCTACTTCATCCGGCCAAGATTGTTAGTGTTGAAAACTGCATCCTATTTGGGCGATTCTGACCCACAATCCAGTGCGCACGTGAAGTGACGTCACATCGACGAAGCCTCCATATGAAAACAAACGGGGATGAGACGGATATAAAAGCAAGAGGCAAGATCAAGGCGCAATGTTATGATGAAATACAAGAGTAAAAGTATGTCCCAATAGTATGCCTACTGCATCCTAACTAGATTATTTTTATGGTCAGATGTAGTATGTAGAATAGAAAAAAGAAACAGTATGCGATTTGGAACGCAGGAACATCTTCTTCTTCTTCATTCTTCTTCATCAGAAACAAAATGGAGTCTCAGTTTCAGTCTCAGTTTCTATAAACATTCACCAGCAGCAGAATCGTCTCACGAGGCAGAAAGCGATCTCATTGGTCGAGTTAAAGGCCTATTTCACCGGTGGGAATATGAAGGTGTATTGAATTCTGAGACATTACATTTCTCTTTCTGTGATGTCACAGAAAGAGAAATGTAGGGTTAGACAGTGAGACCATAAAACACTCTTTCTGCCTTTTCTCAGGCTAGGATGATCTGATTTAAAAACAATTTGCACATTTATACTAAATAGGATCTCAGAGTTCAATACAACCGGTGAAGTAGGCCTTTAAACAGGAAGTGGACAAATTGTAAAACCCAAAACTTTGAAATTGTATAAATTACTTTTTAAAGAATGTGTGATGTCACCCAGGACAGTTCAGCTTCTGAGTGTTAGTTAGTGCTTAGTTTGTGTTTATTAAGCATTTATTAACAGTTAGGTAACGCTTAGTAAATGCTTAATAAGCCTTAATTAAGCATTAACTAACAGTTAATTAATGAACCCTTGTTGTAAAGTGTTACCAAAATCCATTTGTGTAGCATTCAGTCAATGTTACACAATGCACCTTTAATATTTGCATTTTTTCCCTGCTGCACACACTGAAGTTTTACTCATCCATTTCCTTTCTAACTTAGTGTGTGTGTGTGTGTGTGTGTGTGTGTGTGTGTGTGTGTGTGTGTGTGTGTGTGTTTACTTGTGTCTGCCTGTCTGTCTGTCTGTCTGCCTGTCTGTCTGCCTGTCTGTCTGTCTGTCTGTCTGTCTGTCTGTCTGTCTGTCTGTCTGTCTGTGGTAAAGCAGAGATTTTGTTCAACTTTCCTTTTTAAATGCACCTCTCTGCCTCTGAGACGATCCTTACACATGTAGCTTAAAACCCCTCCATTGTTACTCTCTCTTCATGGCAGTTCAGTCAATGTTACACACTGCACCTTTAATATTTGCATTTTCTGTGTGTGTGTGTGTGTGTGTCTGTCTACTTTCTGCCTCCGAGAAAATCCTTGTGTACCCTAAAACACCCTCCATTGTTATTCTCTCTCTCTCTTCATGACAGTTCAGTTTTACCATCAGCTGTTTCAGTGTGATGCCCTGCCCCTCCCCTTTCCCCTCCTCTTTCCCCTCCTCCTACCCTTTCCCCGACCCCCCTACCCCTCCATTCCCACTCCCACCCCCACCACCACCCCCCGATTCGGACCCCCCTCCCGGAGCAAGCAACGTCCGCCTGTTATAATGATGATGCCCTTTCAACATAATCCCCGAATTATTGTTCTCGTTCAAAATCTGCTTCTGCTTCTGTCTGTTGAGCGACTGCACCAGGCCCAGAACAACGGCAGCCAGAGAATACTGTCCCGTGATTTTCCGTGGCTGCATGACGAGCGGGTTGGGCTCCGATCGCCCGTGCAAAAAGTGCGTGCGTATCTTCCCCTCCTGTTCGCTGATCCCCTTCACGTAGATTTCCCCGCGGTAGTCGAAGGCGAACCCTTGCTCTTTCAGGATGAGGTAAGTGTCTTCGGGAACCTGGATCTTGCCGCTGACGCCCGTACTGTCCATTCTGCTGGAGAGGTTCACCGTCTTTCCCCAGATGTCGTATTGAGGCTTTTTGGCTCCGATGACCCCAGCTACTACCGAACCGTGGGCCATGCCTGGATAGAGATAGAAGATAGAGACAGAGATAGGATGATTTAGATTATAATTATGATTCATTTTTTATTTATAGGCGCCTTTCAAAGCACCTAAGGACACCGTATAGACATTTAAAACTTCTAAAAAGCAGTAGAGAGGGGGGCCCTTAGCTCAGTTGGTAGGGCGTCCCCCCCCCCCCCATGGGCCTCGGCCAGCAGCGGACCCGGGTTCGATTCCAGCCCGCGGTCGTTCTCTGCATGTCACTCCCCTCTATGCCCCATTTCAACTCTGTCTCTACACTATCAATAAAGCATAAAAATTCAAAAAAATATCTTAAAAAAAAAAAAGACATTTAAAACTTCTAAAAAGCAGTAGTGAGCAATATAAAATAAAAACAACAGAAATAAGTCGACATACCTGGATAAAAGACAGAGATAGTAGAGGGGAATATTTGTCATAATCATCCTACAGTGCCTTGCAAAAGTATTCATACCCCATTAACTTTTCCACAAGAGTATAATTTGTATATATAAAATAAAATAAAATATATTTATTGACGTTTGTTCTGTCTTTTTTATAACACCCACAAACACACACCTGCACCATCACAACAAGGACACGAACCACAGAGGAAATGTATGTGCAGATTTCTTTTATTCCCGGTAAAGGGTTTTTACTGGGAGTTTTTTCTCAGCCGAGCTAAGGGTGTAAGGGCAGGGTGTCATATTGTATCATATTGTATCATATTGTATGAAATGTAAAGCCCACTGAGACAAATGTATTTGTGATTTTGGGCTATACAAATAAAACTGATTTGATTTGATTTGATTTCTTACCGATCCTGAGCTCGAAGTTGTTGAAGGAGTGTTTGTTGATTTCCTGGATGCTCTCGTTCAGCGCGATGGCAAAGTCGGCCAGAGCACAGAGATGACCCCACTTATCCTCACACTGCTGCAGAGGGACGGAGAGAGGGAGGGAGGGAGAGAGGGAGGGAGAGAGGGAGGGAGAGAGGGAGAGGGAGGAGAGGGAGGGGGAGAGAGGGAGAGAGGGAGAGAGGGAGGGAGGGAGGGAGAGAGGGAGGGACGGAGAGGGGGAGGGAGGGAGGGAGGGAGAGGGGGAGTGTTAAATATCTCAAAGTTTAGATTTATCTTTTAGCTGTTGGTGCCAAGAGTGCAAATTAATAAAATAATGTCAACATGACTAATTCAAAGGTGCAGTGTGTAATATGACATCATCAAGAAAGTTCTAGAATGCAACGCTCCCTGGGTAACCCCAACCCTTTAGAATAATAACAGAAGCTACAGTGGCATTTATGTATTTTCAGCATACTACAATTTCTGGCGTACTGAATAGTAGGGAAGTATGGGGATTGGAATGCAGTCTCCTCTCACCTGTTTCTCTGGGGACAGACCTGACACCACCATGTAGGTGCTGCCGATGGTCTTGATCTTCTCAATGTCCTGGAATCGCTCCTCACCCAGGAGCTGAGAGGAGAAACACACAATGAGTTTAAACTTTACACTGATCAATCCTGAAATGTTCTAGTAATATTGCTGACCTCATCTTATTTTATCCTATCAGAGAGAAATGTAAATTCTTCTCCATGTCTGACTCATATTCTAGAAATTGACAATAAAGTTGACTTGACTTGGATGAGACGGTCCACCTAAATGTTTAAAAGTTTTGTCTGGAGTAGAAGTGAGGGGGGAAAAAAGTGGTAAAAAAATAATAAAAAAATAATAATAAAAGGTCCTGCGTTCTGACCAAGCCCCAACCTCAGCGATTTTTACCAGCATCCAATAAGGAAGTGACCACAACTGTAGTAACTGGAAGTGCCACTAGGGGGGTGGTGCCAAGACGAGCAGTTTTTCTTTGACTCACTTGTTAGATAGGCCGTTTTCAAAGTCTTATTAAACCTATTTACAGCCTGGTCCACAAAACCATTTTAGTCTGTATGTTTAGGTCATATCTCCATGACAACACCGAGGGGGGTGAATTTTTTCGGACCACGCTAGTTTTTATTTTATCGGAGGTTAAAATGTATTGGCGCGATCTCTTGAGTGACAGCTCTCCGCCCGTTGTCCCTCACTTTGCCTCGGAGGTATACGTCAGCTATCTCCCTCCCCCCCTCACAAAATGGCGACGCGCACAAACCAGGATTATTGGATGCCGTGTGAATAACTGAGGTCAGCCCGGATGCTACATCCATATTATTTACTATCTATGTTTCTCACCTCGTCGAAGTCGGCTATGATCTCGTTGAGCAGGCGCAGACACTCGACCCCCTGGTTGTTCATCTCCGTCTGGGAGTAGAAGTCAGCGAAGCCGGGGATGGAGGCAAACATGACCCCCACCGCATCGTAGGACTGAGAGTACAGCTCCTAAAGAGAGGGGGGGAGGGCAGGGGGGGGGGGCACAGAACAGGTTAAACAGGGGGAGTGTGTGTGTGTGTGTGTGTGTGTGAGAGAGAGAGAGTACAGCTTTGTGTGTGTGTGTGTGTGTTAGGGAAGGGAAGCCGGGGATGGAGGCAAACATCACCCCCACCGCGTCGTACGACTGAGAGTAGAGCTCCTAAAGAGAGGAGAGGGGGGGGGGGGGCAGGGGCACAGGACAGGTTAAACAGGGGGGATTAAACAGTGTTGCTTTGTTACTTAGCTCCTAAAGAGAGGAGGGGGGGGGGCACAGAACAGGTTATATAGGGGGGAGTGTGTGTGTGCGTGTGAGAGAGATAGAGTACAGCTCCTAAAGGGTTACTTAGCTACTATAGGGAGGGGGGGGGCATAAGAACAGGTTAAACAGTGTGGCTTTGGTATTTAACTCCTATAGGGAGGGGGGGGGCATAACAACAGGTTAAAGAGTGTGGCATTGTTACTTAGCTACTATAGGGAGGGGGGGGGCATAACAACAGGTTAAAGAGTGTGGCATTGTTACTTAGCTACTATAGGGAGGGGGGGGGGCATAAGAACAGGTTAAAGAGTGTGGCATTGTTACTTA
>CM047515.1:29495212-29497712 GCA_026122265.1 Ammodytes dubius
ATGTAATTAGGAAAGGAACAAAGACAGACAGACAGACAGACACTCCGCCGTGGTTACCATCCTAAAAAGATAAAAAGGAACATTTAAAGTAAAAATGATTTAAGTTGAAAAAACTCTCCTCGACAACAACAACAACACACACACACACACACACACCTAGCCACCCACCCACACACACGCACACACGCACACACACACACACACACACACACAAGGGCAGTGTCAAAAAAAAATCGAAAAATCGAAATATCGATATATCGCGATACTTAGTTTCGCGATATCAGTATCGATTTTTATAACAAAAAATCGATTTTTTTTTTTTTTTTTTTATGATTTTTTTTTTTTTTTTTTTTTTCAAGGCTGTATTGGCAGTGCAGAGATACATGTATGAAATGGGGCAGAGAGGGAAATACATTCAGAGAACAACCACGGGTCAGATTCAAACCCATGTCTGCTGTCAGGCCTGAGCCTCTAGGATACTGACTATTGAAGTTAAATCAGTTTTGTTTATAAGAACACTTAAGATTCACTGTGTCACAAAAGCCCACTGATGTGTTTTCATTTTCATTGTGTCCTGTACAGTTAGCACAAGAGTGAATTGGATTTGTTATTTTGATGTTATGGCAGCTGCAGCAGTGTTTGATCATTTGCCAAAACCAAAAAAAAAGGAAGAAAATAGTAAAGGAAGTTGTGAATGAAATATTTTTGACTTCATTTGTCTGTGCAATTATCAATATATTGTGCTGTTATGTTTGACAAGGCAACTTGTTTATGGAATATCGCAATATATCGTGATATATCAAGATACGCAATATATCGTGATATATCGTATCGTGACCAGTGTATCGTGATACGTATCGTATCGCGAAGTCCTTGACGATACCCAGCCCTAATACACACACAGTCCCCCCAGTGTGTTACCTTGCAGACGGCAGCAGACACTGTATTGTGGTGATGAAGATGAGAACGACGAAGGCCACCACCAGGTTGGACTTAAAGACCTCGTCTCTCATCTGGGAATACTACAGCAATAAGAGGAAGAGAAGAAGAAATACTGTTATACTGCAGCAATAAGAGGGGGAGAAGAAGAGAATATACTGTTAATAGAAATTAATAAAAAAATAAAATAAAATTAAATTAAAATTAAAATTAAATAATAATAAAAAAAATAAAAAATAAAAAATAAATAAAAAGAATATAATATAAAAAAAATAAAAATGTTAATAAAAAAAATAAAAAAATAGAATAAACATATTTAATTAAAACTGCAGTGTTGAAGGGAGGAGAACATTTAAAAAAAAATATAATAAAAAACTTGCAAAAAATGCAGCATTAAATTGAGTAGAAGACGAAAAGTAGGAAGTAGATTTGAGGGCAGGACGTTGTGTAATAGGTCCATGGTGGAAGATAGACAGGTTATCAGACAGACAGACAGACAGACAGACAGACAGACAGACAGACAGACAGACAGACAGACAGACAGATAGACAGGTTATCAGACAGACAGACAGACAGACAGACAGACAGACAGACAGACATACAGGTTATCAGACAGACAGACAGACGGACATACGGACAGACGGACAGACGGACAGACGGACAGACATGCAAAGGTTCAAGCACAAGCATTAGAGAGAGAGGAGCCGGATATGGAGGGCAAAGCTCACAAACACAATGATAGCTGTTAGCTACAGTTAAAGGTGCTCCGAGGAACATTCAGTTTGTGTTAATTCTAGCGCCCCCCTTTGGACAAAAGCGGTAGTGTTTTTACTACGCCAGCTGTTGTTCCTTGGTGAGCGTATACCCATGACAAAGGCATTAAGAAAAACTATATACAAATAGCATTCTTTGCACTGATGGTCTCGTTTGCTGTTACATGTAATTCATGATCATCAGAGGAAAAATTAGACTGTTTCAGGAATATTAATAAGTTCCTCGTAGCACCTTTTAACTGAATATAGAAATTCGCTGCTTTGTCCTCACACTGTCTCTGTCTCAAAGGAATCTTGGAAATTATTGAGAAGTCAAAACTTTGGCAAAAAGTAATGTATAACTAAATGAAGGAGGCCCACAGCAAACCACTGCACATCTACTGAAGAGGTTAAAGAATAGTCGTATAGAACAGACTAATGCCTTGTTTCCACCGAGTAGAGCGGGTCGGGTCGGAGCGGCTCAGAGCGGGACAGCTCACTTTTAAGAATCTCTGTGTTGTTTCCACCGCCGACCCTACCCTTACTGGTAGGGCGGGGTTTATGACCCTACCCTTACTGGTAGGGCGGGGTTTATGACCCTACCCTTACTGGTAGGGCGGGGTTTATGACCCTACCCTTACTGGTAGGGCGGGGTTTATGACCCTACCCTTACTGGTCTTACTGGTAGGGCAGAGGTTTAGGCTGGACTGCGATAGCCGCTTGCTTATACCCAACTTTTGGCAAAATGGAAAGCCAAAATAACTGGACCGAACCGCTCCGACCCGACCCGCTCTACTTGGTGGAAACGA
>CM047515.1:29505212-29507712 GCA_026122265.1 Ammodytes dubius
TTTTGGAGGTTAAAATGTATTGGCGCGATCTCTTGAGTGACAGCTCTCCGCCCGTTGTCCCTCACTTTGCCTCGGAGGTATACGTCAGCTATCTCCCTCCCCCACACAAAATGGCGACGCGCACAAACCAGGATTATTGGATGCCGTGTGAATAACTGAGGTCACCCAGTTGTGTGTGTGTGTTTGTGTGTGTGTGTGTGTCTCTCCCTCTCTCACCCAGGTATGCCTCCAGACTCCAGCTTGTCTCTCTCTCTCTCCCCCTCCCTCCCTCCCTCCCTCCCTGCCTGTCTGTCTGTCTCCCTCCCTCCCTCCCTCCCTCTCCCCCCCCTCTCACCCAGGTCTGTCTGTCTGTCTGTCTGTCTGTCTGTCTGTCTGTCTGTCTGTCTGTCTGTCTGTCTGTCTGTCTCTCTCTCTCTCTCTCCCTCCCCCCTTCCCTCCCTCTCCCTCCCCCCCCCCCCTCTCACCCAGGTATGCCTCCAGACTCCAGCTTGTTTGTCTCTCTCTCTCTCTCCCTCCCTCCCTCCCTCCCTCCCTCCCTCTCCCTCCCTCCCTCTCTCCCTCCCTCCCTCCCTCCCTCTCTCCCTCCCTCCCTCCCTCTCCCTCCCTCCCTCCCTCCCTCTCTCCCTCCCTCTCTCTCTCACCCAGGTATCCCTCCAGACTCCAGCTTGTTGGCGATGTCGACGTCCCAGCTCCAGACGTCAAACTGCCACTTCCTCAGCCCGAGCACGCCGCACAGCACGGAGCCCGAGTGGATGCCGATGCGCATGTCTATGTCGTGCTTCGTACGCGAACGCACGTACCTGCAAGAAAGAGACAAAAGATTCCACATTAAAGATGTGGGAGGAGAGAGAGAGAGAGAGAGAGAGAGAGAGAGAGAGAGAGAGAGAGAGAGAGAGAGAGAGATAGAGAGTGGATCCCTATGTGCATGTCTATGTCGTGCTTCGTACGCGAACGCACGTACCTGCAAGAAACACAAAAAGACAAGAGATTTAGGAGATTTTAGGGAAAGCAGAGTGTGTGTGTGTGTGTGTGTGTGTGAGTGAGGGAGGGAGAGAGAGAGAGAGGGAGAGAGAGAGAGAGAGAGAGAGAGAGAGAGAGAGAGAGAGAGAGTGGATCCCTATGCAGACACACCGCGACGAGAGAAAAACATTGTTAATACATTCCCCAATAAAATCAACACAACACATTTCACGCATATCAACGAAACGGAGCCTGCTTTCATAGAGACACACACACACACACACACACACACACACACACCTATGCACACACATACAGACACGCACACAGACACACGCACACAGACAGACAGACAGACTCGCATGCACGCAAACACACACACACACACGCACAGACACACACACACACACACTCACACACACACAGACACACGCACACAGACACACACACACAAACAGACAGACGCACAGACAAACACACACACACACACACACACACACACACACACACACACACACACACACACACACACACACACACACACACACACACACACACACACACACACACACACACACCACACACCTAAAGGTAAAACAAGGTAAAAACCATTCTCAGCAGATTGGTCACGCTCTTTAATACATCTGTTTCTAATTTCATACTTTAATTATCCCACACACACACACACACACACACACACAAACACAGTCTCGCTCTCACACACACACACACACACACACACACACACACACACACACACACACACACACACACACACACACACACACACACACACACACACACACACACACACACACACACACACACACACACACTATGAGTCAGTTAAGCCCTGATTTCTGCCTCACAGGATAATTTCACACTTCATAACAGCAGCAGGGGTGAACGGGAGGTGAAATGCATGATGGGATTTTATATTAACAGACAGGCTCATGAAGCCTCTGTTAACTATCCCTACATTTAGGGGGCGCCCTTAGCTCAGTTGGTAGGGCGTCCCCCCCCCATGGGCCTCAGCCAGCAGCGGACCCGGGTTCAATTCCAGCCCGCGGTCGTTCTCTGCATGTCACTCCCCTCTCTGCCCCATTTCAACTCTGTCTCTACACTATCAATAAAGCATAAAAATTACGAAAAAAAATATCCCTGCGTTCCAATCCACACACTATCTACTATTTAGTATGTAGAAAAAAAGATTTAGGATGTCCCCATTCTTGGTGCCAGATTTAGTAGAAATACCCGGATGTCCTACTTCATCCGGCTGAGAACAGCATGCTATTTGGGCGATTCTGACCCACAATCCAATGCGCACGTGAAGTGACGTCACATCGACGAAGCCTCCATATGAAAACAAACGGGGATGCGACGGATATAAAAGCAAGAGGCAAGATCAAGGAGCCATGTTATGATGAAATAAATAAGTTAAAGTATGTCCCAATAGTATGCCTACTGCATCCTAACTAGATTATTTGTATAGTCAGATGTAGAATGTAGAATAGAAAAAAAGAGAGTGGCTGACATTTTC
>CM047515.1:29510212-29515212 GCA_026122265.1 Ammodytes dubius
TGTGTGTTGTGTGTGTGTGTGAAAAAAAACTGGCAGCAAGGGCTAAAAACGAGATTATACACTCACTAAAATATACTTATGAATTATTATATTTCATTTCTTCCAAGTCTGTTCTGAAATATGTCAATAAATTATACACACTGTGACTTTAAAAACAGGGAACCCTAGGCCAGGTCTTAAGAAAACAAACACCTTAAAAGCACTTGAATGCCATGGAACACTGTAAAAGGCCTTTGTGTGTTATGTGTTGTGTGTTTCTGTGGTCGATTCCATGAAATCAGACTGACTTTCCACAGACTGCACTCCGGTTTGTTTTAACTCTAACGTTTCAAAAACCTCAAAACAAATAGATTCGGTTTCATAATCTCGACCAGCTCTGACGTAAGGAGCTGTCCAAACAAAACATGCTCAAAGGAATAGTGTCATGGGTTGCGTTCCGAATCGCATACTTTCTACTATATAGTATGGTAGAAAAAAGATTTAGGATGTCCTGATTCTTGTGACCAGATTTAGGATGGTTAGAAGTACCCGGATGTCCTACTTCACGCGGCCAAGATTGTTAGTGTTGAAAACTGCATCCTATTTGGGGCGATTCTGACCCACAATCCAGTGCGCACGTGAAGTGACGTGACATCGACGAAGCCTCCATATGAAAACAAACGGGGATGCGACGGATATAAAAGCAAGAGGCAAGATCAAGGTGCAATGTTATGATGAAATAAGAGAGTAAAGTATGTCCCAATAGTATGCCTACTGCATCCTAACTAGATTATTTTTATCATCGGATGTAGTATGTAGAATAGAAAAAAGAAAGAGTATGCGATTCGGAACGCAACCATGGTGTAGTGGTTAGACCCCCCCGCAGAGAGTCTCAGTCCTCTTCACAGCAGACCCGGGTTAGAATCCAGCCCTGGTCGTTCTCTGCATGTCATTCCCCTCTCTGACACATTTCATCTCTTTCTCTCTCCTCCACAAAAAATCGAACAAAGTAAAAAATGCCCAAAAATAATCTTCAAAAGAAAAAAAGGAAAAAAAAAGCTTGTCATTGAAACTTCGCACAAGGTCGTTGGTGAAGTTAACACACACACACACACACACACACACACACACACACACACACACACACACACACACACACACACACACACACACACACACACACACACACACACAGACTGGTGGTGAATTGATGAACTGTCATGGCGACCTAGCGGAGCTGTCACTGGCCTGACACTCTGAAATGAGCTCACTCGGGACGGAACGGCAAACAGCTTAAAATCTGAAGGGGACGCCGACGTTTTGACGGCCGTCTGTGTGTGTGTGTGTGTGTGTGTGTGTGTGTGTGTGTATGTGTGTGTGTGTAAGTGAGTGAGTGAGTGAGTGGTGTGTGTGTGTGTGTGTGTGTGTGTGTGTGTGTGTTTGTGTGAGTGAGTGAGTGAGTGTGTGTGCGTTTTTGTGCGCCAGTGTGTGTGTTGTGTATGCCTGTCTGTGTATGTCAAGAACATATTGAAGAAATTGACAACAAAGGAATAAATTATTTTTTAAATAATAAACTTAATTCACTTAAATGTGCAAGGCGATCGAATCGAGAAAGAGTTTGTTCAACGTTGTGTGTGTCTGTCTGTCTGTGTGCGTGTGAGTGTGTGTGTGTGTGTGTGGTGTGTATGTGTGCGTCTGTCTGTGTGTGTGTGTGTGTATGTGTGCGTCTGTCTGTGTGTGTGTGTGTGTGTGTGTGTGTGTATATCTGTGCACCAGTGTGCATTTGCGTGTGTGCCAGTGTGCGTATATTTGCGTCTGCGTTTGCGTGCGCCAGTGTGTGTGTGTGTGTGTGTGTGCGTTTGCGTGCGCCAGTGTGTGTGTGTGTGTGTGTGTGGTGTGCGTTTGCGTGCGCCAGTGTGTGTGTGTGTGTGTGTGTGCGTTTGCGTGCGCCAGTGTGTGTGTGTGTGTGTGTGTGCGTTTGCGTGCGTCAGTGTGTGTGTGTGTGTGTGTGCGTTTGCGTGCGTCAGTGTGTGTGTGTGTTGTGTGTGTGTGTGTAAAGCTCATCCACTCACATGTGCCAGGCGGTCGAATCTGGCGAACAGTTCGTTGAGCATGCGGACCAGCTCCTGGGCCGACAGCGTGGTGGAGAGGTTGGTGAAACCTTTCACATCTGCAAACAGAATGCTGGAATAAAATACGCACATGTCACTTTCATATCAGCTCTGTTACCACAATTAATACTTACAAAATTAACTTATAGGTGCCACTGTGTGTGTGTGTGTGTTTTTCAGAGAAGTGAGTGTGTGTGTTTGTGTGTGTGTGCAGGGCCGCCCGTAACGGGTAGAAAGTGGGAAAGCTTTCTAGGGCCCAGCCACCAAGGGGGGCCCAGAGAGAGGGGAAAAACAATGTTTTTTTTTTTTTTTTGCAGATGACCCAATTTAGCCAACCTTTATTAGGAACGCTATATTCGCAAAAGAACTTTCTATAATAAAAAAAACATTTTATTCATTGTTACTTGGGTAAAATATATCACATTTTATATTGAAAAACAAAAAATATCATGGGTTGTTTTTTCTCCCTCAAAACCGTTGCATGCAGAAGGTCAACAAGCGTTAGCTATGTATTGATGATGAGCAAGCTAACCTAGCAAGCTCAGTGATGCCAGGACCTGGATATAAATCAGGGTACCAGAAAAGAAAGAAAAAAAAGAGGGAACTTTCAAGGGCTTTACACTCCCGGAAAATTCCTTAATATCAGTATTTCTGCAAGCAGAAGTGGATTTTCAATTCAGAGATACTGTGATATCTCATCAAGTTTTGAGGTGTCTTTGTGAGGGTTTTCTGCAAATTATTATGTATATTTTATCTATTATTTTCTAAGAAATTTAGAAAATTAAATATTTAGCCTTTAAACGAAGGTGGCAGATGGTTGTTATACTGATGAGGAAAGCTTCTGGTAGCAGTGCTATCATGGTAAACCCCCCTACAGCATTGGTGTGTCTAAAAGCTTCCATTACAGTACATGTTACAGTAAATGTGCCAAAAAGCAGGTGCAGAGATCTTGCAAGAGCAGAACATTTCCGCGCGCATCGTCGGTGTCTCTGCCCACTATTATTTCCAGTAGCCCACCTTAATCTAACTAGCTAGAACCGGCCCTGTGTACAAGTATGTGTTATGTAGGAATAAGCGCATCATGCACATTCATACCAGTTCAGTATGAGGAAAGGGGGCCCAATGACTGGACCTTTTCAGGGGCCCAGTCATTTGTCTGGGCAGGCCTGTGTGTGTGTGTGTGTGTGGTCAAATAGATTGTAACAGAGCGGTTTTCACACGCACACACACACACACACACACACAAACACAAACACAGAGAGAGAGACACACGCACACACACACACACACACACACACACACAGAGCGGTTGTCCTCACCTGACGTTCTCGTAGCGGTGGATGTAGATTCTGTGGAACTGGTGCTGGAGATGCTCGTCGTCTACGTTGGTCATGTCGTTGATCATCTCCAGAACCACGAAGCGAGGCAGGACGGACAGCACCAACCGCTCCTATGGGGGGGGGGGGGGAGATAGGGTTAGAAAACAATGTGTGAGGGGGCGCCTTTAGCTCAGTTGGTAGGGCGTCCCCCCCCATGGGCCTCGGCCAGCAGCGGACCCGGGTTCGATTCCAGCCCGCGATCGTTCTCTGCATGTCACTCCCCTCTCTGCCCCATTTCAACTCTGTCTCTACACTATCAATAAAGCATAAACATGCCAAAAAAATATATAAAAAAATAAAAGGAAAACAATGTGGAACATATTGAAGATATTGACAATGAAGCGACTTTGACTTTGGCTTTGACTAAACAACAACCAAAACATATGGATATGAATCACATATTTGGATTCACTGAAAAGTATGACATTTCTTGATCACCAACACCGCAAAAATACCCATTATGTGAATTGTTTTATCATGTAATTTCTTTACTGAGTCAGATTATCTTCTTATAAGTGGAATTAACCAGGAGAAAGTCCACCAACAAATAACTTGTAAAAACAAATTATATAAAGTTCTGTGTAAGAAATTATTTAAATATGACTGTGAGTCTTCCGGCCTGAGCCCCAGGCACACACACACACACACACACACACACACACACAGACACACACACTAAGCCCCAGGCACACACACACACACACACACACACACACTAAGCCCCAGGCACACCACGCAAACATCACCAAATGTGTCTTGTGGTTTTTGGACTGACGCAGACAGACTTGGCTAAAGCAGGGACACATTTGGAGCGCACACACACACACACGCACGCACACACACACACACACACACACACACACACACACACACACACACACACACACACACACACACACACCACACACACACACACACACACACACACACACACACGCAGCGTTCCCTCTGTTTATTCTACCCTCAGGGATTTGCACCAGCGCCAAGCAACTGTCTGAATATATTAACAAACCCAAGAAATCCTACTAATGCTAAAAAAATACTGACAGACGGACACAGCTAAGACCTGCAAACACACACACACACACACACACACACACACACACACACACACGCGCGCACACACACTCACACACACACACACAAAGACACATAACACAACATATCGAATCAGTAAGATGAATTGCAAATACCAATTAAAGATTTCAGAAAGCGCAGTGTCAAACCGAAAGCAAACATGAAAAAAAAGATGAAACAGCAAAGATGAAAAAAAAATGTTGATTAATTTTTTTTTTGGCATTTTCAAGCTTTATTAGACAGTACAGAGTTGAAATGGGAGAGAGAGAGAGAGAGAGAGAGAGAGAGAGAGAGAGGAGAGAGAGAGAGAGAGAGAGAGAGGGGGGATGACCTGCAGTAAAGGTCCACGGGTCGGATTTGAACCTGCGACCACTGCAACGAAGGCCAGAGCCAATATGGTACACGCTCTATCCACTACGCCACCGGAGCTATCCAAAGATGTACATTTTATTAA
>CM047515.1:29535212-29557712 GCA_026122265.1 Ammodytes dubius
CAGAGAGAGGACGACTACAGGAGGGAATACTGGGAATACTGGGAATACTGGGAATACTGGGACACTAGCTGCTGCTGACTGCACACACTGAACAAGGGATTTACTATAAACAAAGGTTTGAAGCAAAAAAGTATCGTTTTGGTACTTTGAACTTTGTCTCTATAAAGATAGAAATCTTGACACCTTAAGCCAGGAAACAGGTTTCTATTCTGCGTCACTGACGGTAAGATTCAAATTCATTCGTACAACTTCAACAGAGAGAGACACAGAGAGAGACACAGCTACAGGAGAGAATACTGGGAATACTGGGAATACTGGGACACTAGCTGCTGCTGACTGCACATACTGAATCAGAGATTTAATAACAAACAAGTTCAAACAGGTTTGAAGGAAAAGAGACTTTGAAGGGAGCTGTCTGCCGTTCTGCTGTCTCCTGCAAAACTGTCAGTGGCCCCACTTTTACAGCCCAGCTCACTACTGGCTCAGCCTGAAACACACTCACACACACACACTCACACACACACACACACACACACACACACACACACACACACACCCTAAACAGAGCTGCCTGCTGAGTTTTTAACTTCACCCAGAGATAAATTAAATCAGCTTCATTTGTATAATAAAGCTGATTCGTATGTTTTAAATGTTTTTATCTAGGATGAACCAATTGTTGTTGTTGTTGTTTTTTTGACAAAATTAATTTGAAATTTTTTATCACATTTGAAATTAATAAACCCTGTTATAAGACCACAATGCCCGAAGTTTATAACAAAAAGTAGATTAATTATAGAAAACTGTTCAGCAGGGTATGGCCTTAGATAAATTATAGTCAGGTTCATTATGTTTTGAATTTACCTTTTGTGGGAATTTGGGGATTGGTTAAACTTCATCATTTTGGTCATGCTATGGTTTGACGAATCATAAAATCATTGTTAGCATTTGCCCAGATGTCTATGTCTTAAGTTAATAGCAACACCTGACTTTAGGGGAGCGAGGGGAACCATGACTGACTCTCTTTCTGTCTGCTGTGTTTTCAGCTGCACTCTGAAACAAAATGGCTTCCAGATCAGAGGAGGATCTGTGCTGTCCGGTCTGCCATGACATCTTTAGAGATCCTGTTATTCCGTCATGTAGCCACAGCTTCTGTAAAGACTGTCTGCAGAACTGGTGGAGAGAGAAACCAATACGTGAGTGTCCAGTTTGTAAGAGAAGATCTTCAAAGTTAGAACCACCTCCTAACCTGGCCTTAAAGAACCTGTGTGAGACCTTCGTACAGGAGAGAGATGAGAAAGCTTCAGAGGCTCTCTGCAGTCTGCACTCTGAGAAACTCAAACTCTTCTGTCTGGACCATCAGCAGCCAGTTTGTGTCGTCTGCAGAGATTCAGTCAAACACAGCGACCATAGATTCAGACCCATCGATGAAGCTGCCGAACAACACAAGAAGGAACTTGTGGAAACTGTGGAGCCCTTAAAGGAGAAGTTGAAGCTTTGTGAACAAGTTAAAGAGGAGTCTGATCAAACAGCAGAACACATAAAGGTCCAGGCCCGACGCACAGAGACGCAGATTCAGGATCAGTTTAAGAAGCTTCACCAGTTTCTAGAAGAGGAAGAGGAGTCCAGGTTGGCTGCACTGTGGGAGGAAGAGGAGCAGAAGAGTCAGATGATGAAGGAGAAGATGGAGGCTCTGAGCAGAGAGATAGCAGCTCTTTCAGACACAGTCAGAGCCATAGAGGAGCAGCTGAAAGCTGAAGACGTCTCATTCCTGCTCAACTACAAGGCTGCAGTGGACAGAGTCCAGCAGGGGGCACTACTAGATGATCCACAGCTGCTCTCAGGAGCTCTGATAGACGAGGCCAAACACCTGGGCAACCTGACCTTCAACATCTGGAACAAGATGAAGGACATGGTCTCCTACACTCCTCTGGTTCTGGACCCAAACACTGCTTGTCCAGGACTCATCCTGTCTGAAGATCTGACCAGTGTGAGACTAGGAGGGGGACAGCAGCTTCCTGATAATCCAGAGAGGTTTGATTGTGACTGCTCTGTCCTGAGCTCTGAGGGCTTTAACTCAGGGACTCACAGCTGGGACGTCCAGGTTGGAGATGGTGTAGCCTGGAGACTGGGTGTGTTAGCAGAGTCACAGAGGAAGGGAAACATACTGTCTGGATTATGGGGAATGTGGTTATATAAACGTGATTACAGATCCTTCTCCCTACCAGCTCTAGACACTTTTCTCCCATTGAAGAAGAAGCCCCAGAGGATCACAGTGAATCTGGACTGGAACAGAGGAAAGCTGTCGTTCTCTGATGCTGATACTAACACACAAATACACACCATCACACACACTTTCACTGAGAGGATGTTTCCATACTTTAGCGCTGTGGAGGAAGTTAAGATTTCACCAATGAAGGTCTCTGTGACTCTTGAACAACCAAGTTAGATCTGCAGTTTGTTTTACTGGCAGAATATTTCTTAGACGACACAAACTGTGACTCGCGCCTGGCTCTAGGCTGGACACAATAAAACAAAGGACACTCTAAAAAGTGCTCACTAACAAAGACATAACCAAATTTGTGAACAAATTTTGAGAGCAAAGGCCCTTTGTGCACATAGAAAAAATATTAGTTTTAGAAGAATTTTAGCAAAAGTAAGTAAGTAAGTAAGTAAAGTTTATTTATATAGCGCCTCTCACAGACCAGGGTCACAAAGCGCTTCACATTAAAAAACACAATAAAATACAATAAAACGACACATATACAGAGTCTGTTACAAAAAAGAGTTTCCTAAGAACGTACAATATAATACTATACAATATAATACAGAGTACATAGACATGGATCTAGAAGGCCTGTCTAAACAAGTGCGTCTTAAGCTGACTCTTAAAAATATCCACAGAGTCCAGAATGCGCAGGGACTGGGGCAGGTCATTCCACAGACGAGGAGCAACAGCCTTGAAAGATCTGTCTCCTCTGGTTTTAACAAAAGCAAAAGTGTTACATGTATATGACTGTACATTGTTCTATCTTTTCTTTCTTGGACATTTCCTGATGTCCATGTTTTTGATGCGTTCTCTGGGTATGATCTTTACAATGTGTGTTTATGTGAACATTTTTTGCATCCATGGTATGATATCTTGTTAAGCAACTTGTAACTGGTTTTGAAAGGCACTGTAAAAATAAAGTTTATTAATATTATTACTTGGTTATGTCCTTTAAATGTCCATTTCATTTCATCTAGTCCCTTCAGCTATCAGGTATTTACAGGAAATAAATATGTTGTCGCCCATTTTGTTCAAACCTTTACATGAGGGAATGGTCACAATTCTAGAACACAGTCAACTCTCTACAGTAAGACTCTATAGTTCATAATCGGATCATCACTTAGAAATGAATGGAACATGTGATTAAAACTAGTTATTTGCTTTTGTCTAAAGACTAAATCTAAAAGTGATAACAAAATGAACACTGTAGGGGAGAACGGGGTATTTTGTCACACGGGTTGGTTGTCAAAATCGTTATATCTCGGAACCAGAAGGCGCTGTCTGTGAAATTTTGGTATGTAAATATCCAGAATTGGGATAAGAGTTCACCTACATAGTCTTCCTTGGAGTTAGACTGCTGAATTTGAGGTGAGAGGACTGTTTGTGTTTTTCATGTCAAATTGAAAATATTTAGCTCCTCAGTATTTTTCTTCGAGGCTTTTACAGAATAGATTTATAACAAAACACTTGTTACCCATAAAAAGTGTGAAGGGTAAACTATAGTTTAGATTGTGGTTAGCAAGCTAATTAGTTGTCAGATGGTTGTTGGCATTGATGCTAGCAAAAAATTCAAGTTGGGGTTGGTCGTCACATGTTTGGGGGGGTTGGTTGTCACAAGTTATCCAAAGGCTACAGCCAGAAAAGGAACCCAATAAAGAAATAAATTGTCAAGCTGTATCCTCACTGACACCCCAGAGAAGGAAAGAATAGAGCAGGAAAAGGCAGCTAGCATGCAAAGGAAAAAAGGGCAACAAAATCAAAACAACCCAGTGCATCCCAAACTAGACAAGCTGCCAAGGCTACAGTAAGTTATATAGGCCTATTTGTCAACTTGACAATGCATTTTCAAATTTAGTTCTACTTTCCTTCCTTCTTTTCAAGATTATTCCCATTAAGATAAAATTGTGACAAACAACCCCATAGTGTATGACAACCGACCCCTTGATGGGGTTGATTGTCATAATGTGTTAGGGTGTCTTTGATGATTAATTTCTTCTTTATTACAATAACATAGAAAAAGTGAGGGGTACACATTTCAAGCCAACTCTTTAAGCTTCAATGTAATGTAGGAATGTCTATCGAAGGATGTTTAGGTGATGAGCAATTCTCAGTAGAGTAAAAAGTGTGCCTACTTACCCCGTTCTCCCCTACTCATTAAGCAGAAATCATTTATTAAGGTTTCCCTTGGTTTGTTCATTGTCTAAACATGAGGTAAGACAGTTCTAGAACACAGTAAACTCTCTACAATAAGACTCTATAGTTCATGTCAGGGATCATCACTTAGGAATGAAACTCAACCTGACAGACTGTAATGATAAAGCTCCGCCCATCACATGAGTCACCTGAGTCATACCAGGAAACAGGTTTTTATTCTGCCTCACAGACGGAGAGATTCACATTCAAACTCACCACTAACACAGAGAGAGGACGACTACAGGAGGGAATACTGGGAATACTGGGAATACTGGGAATACTGGGACACTAGCTGTTGCTGACTGCACACACTGAAAAAGGGATTTACTATAAACAAAGGTTTGAAGCAACGTATTATCGTTTTGGAACTTTGAACTTTGGCTCTATAAAGATAGAAATCTTGACACCTTAAGCCACGAAACAGGTTTCTATGCTGCGTCACTGACGGTAAGATTCAAATTCATTCGTACTTCAACAGAGAGACACACAGCTACAGGAGAGAATACTGGGAATACTGGGAATACTGGGACCCTACGTGCGGCTGACTGCACACACTAGAGACTTACTAATAAACAAAGGTTTGAAGCAAAACTATTTTCACATTGGACTCTGGAACTTTAAAGATAAAAATCTCCGCTGCTCACCTGACACACCTGAGTCATACCAGGAAACAGGTTTTTATTCTGCCTCACAGACGGAGAGATTCACATTCAAACTCACCACTAACACAGAGAGAGGACGACTACAGGAGGGAATACTGGGAATACTGGGAATACTGGGAATACTGGGACACTAGCTGCTGCTGACTGCACACACTGAACAAGAGACTTACTATAAACAAAGGTTTGAAGCAACGTATTATCGTTTTGGAACTTTGGAACCATACCAATATTAAAACTCAGCTCACCTGACACACCTTAAACCAGGAAAAAGGTTCTTATTCTGCATCACAGACGGTAAGATTGATATCCAAACACAGCACTTCATCAGAGAGAGACACAGCTACAGGAGGAAATACTGGGACACTAGCTGCTGCTGACTGCACACACTGAACAAGAGATTTACTATAAACAAAGGTTTGAAGCAACATATTTTCGTTTTGGAACCTTGAATTTTTGCACTATAAAGATAGAAATCACCTGACACACCAAGAGTCACACCAGGAAACAGGTTTTTATTCTGCGTCACTGACGGTGAGATTCACATTCATTCATACCACTAACACAGAGAGAGGACGACTACAGGAGGGAATACTGGGAATACTGGGAATACAGGGAATACTGGGACACTAGCTGCTGCTGACTGCACACACTGAACAAGAGATTTAATAAAAAACAAGTTCAAACAGGTTCGAAGCAAAAAAAAATCACTTTGGACTCTGGAACTGTAAAGATATAAATCTCTGCATATCAGCTGACACACCTTATACAAATCAGGAAACCGGTTTCTATTCTGTGTCACTCAGGGTGAGATTGACACTCAAATGGACAACTTCATCAGAGAGAGACACAGCTACAGGAGGGAATACTGGGAATACTGGGACACTAGCTGCTGCTGACTGCACACACTGAACAAGAGATTTACTAAAAACAATAGTGTGAAGCAACGTATTATCGTTTTGGAACTTTGGAACCATACCAATATTAAGCTCAGCTCACCTGACACACCTTAAACCAGGAAACAGGTTTTTATTCTGACGGTAAGATTGATATCCAAACACAGCACTTCAACAGAGAGAGACACAGCTACAGGAGAGAATACTGGGAATACTGGGACTCTAGCTGCTGCTGACTGCAAAATATTTTCACTTTGGACACTGGAACTGTATGGATAAAAAGCTTTCACCTGACACACCTGAGTCATACCAGGAAACCGGTTTCTATTCTGTGTCACTGACGGTAACATTGACATTCAAGTGCAACACTTCAACAGAGAGAGACACAGATGCAGGAGAGAATACTGGGACACTAGCTGCTGCTGACTGCACACACTGAACAAGAGAATTACTAAAAACAAGTTCAAACAAGTTTGAAGGGAAAGTAACTTTGAACAGAGGGACTTGCTGTTGAAGCTTTCTGCCTGTCTGCTGTGTTTTCAACTTCACCCAGAGACAAATCAAATCAACTTTATTTGTATAAACTGATTTGACAAGACAAAAAATGGCTTCCAGGTTAGAGGAGGATCTGTGCTGTCCGGTCTGCCATGACATCTTCAAACATCCTGTTCTTCTGTCATGTAGCCACAGCTTCTGTAAAGACTGTCTGCAGAACTGGTGGAGAGAGAAACCAACACATGAGTGTCCAGTTTGTAAGAGAAGATCTTCAAAGGAAATCCCACCTCTTAACTTGGCCTTAAAGAACCTGTGTGAGACCTTCGTACAGGAGAGAGATGAGAAAGCTTCAGAGGCTCTCTGCAGTCTGCACTCTGAGAAACTCAAACTCTTCTGTCTGGACCATCAGCAGCCAGTTTGTGTCATCTGCAGAGATTCAGTCAAACACAGCGACCACAGATTCAGACCCATCGATGAAGCTGCCGAACAACACAAGAAGGAACTTGAGGAAACTCTGAAGCCCTTAAAGAAGAAGTTGAAACTTTGTGAACGAGTTAAAGTGAAGTCTGATCAAACAGCAAAACATATAAAGGTCCAGGCCCGACGCACAGAGACGCAGATTCAGGATCAGTTTAAGAAGCTTCACCAGTTTCTAGAAGAGGAAGAGGAGGCCAGGATGGCTGCACTGAGGGAGGAAGAGGAGCAGAAGAGTCAGATGATGAAGGAGAAGATGGAGGCTCTGAGCAGAGAGATAGCAGCTCTTTCAGACACAGTCAGAGCCACAGAGGAGCAGCTGAGAGCTGAAGACGTCTCATTCCTGCTCAACTACAAGGCTGCAGTGGACAGAGTCCAGCAGGGGGCACTACTAGATGATCCACAGCTGCTCTCAGGAGCTCTGATAGACGAGGCCAAACACCTGGGCAACCTGACCTTCAACATCTGGAACAAGATGAAGGACATGGTCTCCTACACTCCTCTGGTTCTGGACCCAAACACTGCTGGTTCATACCTCATCCTGTCTGAAGATCTGACCAGTGTGAGAGTAGGAGGAGAGAAACAGCAGCTTCCTGATAATCCAGAGAGGTTTATTGATAACTTCTCTGTCCTGAGCTCTGAGGGCTTTAACTCAGGGACTCACAGCTGGGACGTCCAGGTTGGAGACAGTACATTCTGGTTCCTGGGTGTGTTAGCAGAGTCTGTCAAGAGGAAGGGAGACATACGGTCTGGATTATGGGGAATACGCTTATATACAAGTGAGTACACATCCCGCTCCCCTTCAGCTCCAGACACTGTTCTCCCATTGAAGAAGAAGTTCCAGAGGATCAGAGTGAATCTGGACTGGAACAGAGGAAAGCTGTCGTTCTCTGATGCTGATACTAACACACACATACACACCTTCACGCACACCTTCACTGAGAGGATGTTTCCATACTTTAGCACTTACGGGAAAGTTAATATTTCACCACTGAAGATCTCTGTGACAGTTGAACAACCAAGTTAGATCTGCAGTTTGTTTTACTGCAGCTTTTCAGAGGCTGAATATTTCTTAGACGACACAAACTGTTACTCCCGCCTGGCTCTAGGCTGGACACAATAAAAGGAAGGACACTCTAAAAAGTGCTCACTAACAAAGATATAACCACATTTGTGAACAAAATTTGAGAGCAAAGGCCTTTTGTGTACATAGAAAAAGTATTAGTTTTAGAAGAATTTCAGCAAAAGTGTTACATGTATATTACTGTACATTGTTCTATCTTTTCTTTCTTGGACATTTCCTGATGTCCATGTGTTTGATGCGTTCTCTGGGTATAATCTTTACAATTTGTTGTTTGTTTGAACATTCTTTGCATCCATGGTATGGTATCTTGTTAAGCAACTTGTAACACTGGTTTTGAAAGGCACTATAACAATAAAGTTTATTAATATTATTACTTGGTTACTTCCTTTAAATGTCCATTACATTTAATCTAGTCCCTTCAGCTATCAGGTATTTACAGGACAAAAATATGTTTTCGCCCCTTTTATTCAAGCTTTTACATGAGGGAAGGATCACAGCTTTAGAACACAACAAACTATATCTCCACAGTAAGACTCTATAGTTCATAATGGGAATCATCACTTAAAAATGAATGGAAAATGTGACTAAAACTAGTTGTTTGCATTTGTCTAAAGACTAAATCTAAAAGTGTTAACAAAATGAACACTGTTCTCATTAAGCAGAAATACTTTATTAAGGTTTCCCTTGGGTTTGTTCATTGTTTAAACATGAGGTAAGACAGCTCTAGAACACAGTAAACTCTCTACAGTAAGACTCTATAGTTCATGTCAGGGATCATCACTTAGGAATGAAACTCAACCTGACAGACTGTAATGATGAAGCTCCGCCCATCACATGAGTCACCTGAGTCACACCAGGAAACAGGTTTTTATTCTGCCTCACAGACGGAGAGATTCACATTCAAACTCACCACTAACACAGAGAGAGGACGACTACAGGAGGGAATACTGGGAATACTGGGAATACTGGGAATACTGGGACACTAGCTGCTGCTGACTGCACACACTGAACAAGAGATTTACTATAAACAAAGGTTTGAAGAAACATGTTATCATTTTGGAACATTGCACTCTGGAACTAAAATATATTAAGCTCTGCATATCAGCTGACACACCTTAAACCAGGAAACAGGTTTTTATTCTGCCTCACAGACGGTGAGATTGACATTCATTCGTACCACTTCATCAGAGAGAGGACGACTACAAGAGGGAATACTGGGAATACTGGGACACTAGCTGCTGCTGACTGCACACACTGAACAAGAGATTTACTATAAACAAAGGTTTGAAGAAACATGTTATCATTTTGGAACTTTGAACGTTGTAACTATTAAGATATTAATCTCCGCTGCTCACCTGACACACCTGAGTCATATCAGGAAACAGGTTTTTATTCTGCGTCACTGACTAACAACACTTCAACAGAGAGAGACACAGCTACAGGAGGGAATACTGGGAATACTGGGAATACTGGGAATACTGGGAATACTGGGACACTAGCTGCTGCTGACTGCACACACTGAACAAGGGATTTACTATAAACACGTTTAAACAGGTGATGTACTATAAACAAAGGTTTGAAGCAACTTATTATCGTTTTGGAACTTTGAATTTTGGCTCTATAAAGATAGAAATCTTGACACCTTAAGCCACGAAACAGGTTTCTATGCTGCGTCACTGACGGTAAGATTTACAGTCATTCATACAACTTCAACAGAGAGAGACACAGCTACAGGAGAGGATACTGGGAATACTGGGAATACTGGGGCACTACCTGCTGCTGACTGCACACACTGAACAAGAGACTTAATAACAAACAAGTTCAAACAGGTTAGAAGGGAAAGTAACTTTGACTTGCTGTGGGAGCTGCTGTCAGTGGCCCCACCTTTACAGCCCAGCTCACTACTGGCTGAGCCTGAATCAGACACACACACACACACACACACACACACACACACACACACACACACACACACACACACACACACACACACACACACACACACACACACACACACACACACACACCCTAAACAGAGCTGCCTGCTGAGTTTTTAACTTCACCCAGAGACAAATTAAATCAGCTTCATTTGTATAATAAAGCTGATGTGTATGTTTTAAATGTTTTTATCTAGGATGAACCGATTGTTGTTGTTGTTGTTTTTTTAACAAAATTAATTTGAAATTTTTATCACATTTGAAATTAATAAACCCTGTTATAAGACCACAATGGCCGAAGTTTATAACAAAAAGTAGATTAATTATAGAAAACTATTCAGCAGGGTATGACCTTAGATAAGTTATAGTCAGGTTCATTATGTTTTGAATTTACCTTTTGTGGGAATTTGGGGATTGGTTAAACTTTATAATTTTGGTCATGGTATGGTTTGACAAATCATAAAATCATTGTTAGCATTTGCCCAGATGTCTATGTCTTAAGTTAATAGCAAACCTGACTTTAGGGAGGGAGGGGAACCATGACTGACTCCTTTCTGTCTGCTGTGTTTTCAGCTGCACTCTGAAACAAAATGGCTTCCAGATCAGAGGGGGATCTGTGCTGCCCGGTCTGCCATGACATCTTTAGAGATCCCGTTATCCTGTCATGTAGCCACAGCTTCTGTAAAGACTGTCTGCAGAACTGGTGGAGAGAGAAACCAACACATGAGTGTCCAGTTTGTAAGAGAAGAGTTTCAAAAAAAAAAGATCCCCCTCGTAACTTGGCCTTAAAGAACCTGTGTGAGACCTTCGTACAGGAGAGAGATGAGAAAGCTTCAGAGGCTCTCTGCAGTCTGCACTCTGAGAAACTCAAACTCTTCTGTCTGGACCATCAGCAGCCAGTTTGTGTCGTCTGCAGAGATTCAGTCAAACACAGCGACCACAGATTCAGACCCATCGATGAAGCTGCTGAACAACACAAGAAGGAACTTGAGGAAACTCTGGAGCCCTTAAAGAAGAAGTTGAAGCTTTTTGAACAAGTTAAAGTGAAGTCTGATCAAACAGCAGAACACATAAAGGTCCAGGCCCGACGCACAGAGACGCAGATTCAGGATCAGTTTAAGAAGCTTCACCAGTTTCTAGAAGAGGAAGAGGAGGCCAGGTTGGCTGCACTGAGGGAGGAAGAGGAGCAGAAGAGTCAGATGATGAAGGAGAAGATGGAGGCTCTGAGCAGAGAGATAGCAGCTCTTTCAGACACAGTCAGAGCCACAGAGGAGCAGCTGAGAGCTGAAGACGTCTCATTCCTGCTCAACTACAAGGCTGCAGTGGACAGAGTCCAGCAGGGGGCACTACTAGATGATCCACAGCTGCTCTCAGGAGCTCTGATAGACGAGGCCAAACACCTGGGCAACCTGACCTTCAACATCTGGAACAAGATGAAGGACATGGTCTCCTACACTCCTCTGGTTCTGGACCCAAACACTGCTGATACTAGAC
Source organism: Ammodytes dubius (assembly GCA_026122265.1). NCBI lineage: Eukaryota > Metazoa > Chordata > Actinopteri > Uranoscopiformes > Ammodytidae > Ammodytes > Ammodytes dubius. The sequence goes on from CM047515.1 coordinate 29,546,711, forward strand.
TCATCCTGTCTGAAGATCTGACCAGTGTGAGACGAGGAGAGAAACAGCAGCTTCCTGATAATCCAGAGAGAGATGATAACCTCTCTGTCCTGGGCTCTGAGGGCTTTAACTCAGGGACTCACAGCTGGGACGGCCAGGTTGGAGACAATAGATACGGGACACTGGGTGTGTTAGCAGAGTCTGTCCAGAGGAAGGGAAGCATAGAGTCTGGATTCTGGGGAATACTGTTCCATAAAAGTGAATACAGATCCCTCTCCCCATCAGCTCCAGACATTGACCTCCCATTGAAGAAGAAGTTCCAGAGGATCAGAGTGAATCTGGACTGGAACAGAGGAAAGCTGTCGTTCTCTGATGCTGATACTAACACACACATACACACCTTCACACACACTTTCACTGAGAGGATGTTTCCATACTTTTTCACGGCAGATGAACTTACAATTTCACCAATGAAGGTCTCTGTGACTGTAGAACAGACATAGAAAACCTGTCAATCAGTTTGTGACGGACTGCAGCTTTAGAACTGTGGAGGAAGTGAAGATGTCACCACTGAAGATTTTTTTTGGGCATTTTTATGCTTTATTTGATGGTGCAGAGAGACAGAGGTGAAATGGGGCAGAGAGGGGAGCGACATGCAGAGAACGACCGCGGGCTGGAATCAAACCCGGGTCTGCTGCTGGGCCCTGCCCGGGAGGGGGACGCCTTACCAACTGAGCTAAAGGCGCCCCCCACTGAAGATTTCTTTGACTTGTAATATCTATTCTATACTTGATGTATTCTAATCTTGATGTATTTCTTGCCCCTGTAAAGCACTTTGATTGGCCTTGTGTCTGAATTGCTCTACAGAAATAAACCTGCCTTGCCTAGAACGGGGCTGTGCTGATGGCGATGGAATCTTAGTACTTTTTTGGCCAATCTTGATGTCCATGTTTTTGATGCACTCTCTGTTGTATGATCTTTAAAATGTGTGCCTGTTAGAACATTTTTTGCATCCATGGTGTAAGCAACTTGTAACTGGTTTTGAAAGGCACTATAAAAATAAAGTTTATTAATATTATTACGTGGTTACTTCCTTTAAATGTCCACTATATTTCATCTAGTCCCTTCAGCTATCAGGTATTTACAGGAAATAAATATGTTTTCGACCCTTTTATTCAAGCTTTTACATGAGGGAAGGATCACAGCTTTAGAACACAACAAACTATATCTCCACAGTAAGACTCTACAGTTCATAATGGGAATCATCACTTAGACATGAATGGAAAATGTGACTAAAAGTAGTTGTTTGCATTTGTCTAAAGACTAAATCTAAAAGTGATAACAAAATGAACACTGTTCTCATCAAGCAGAAATACTTTATTAAGGTTTCTCTTGGTTTGTTCATTGTTTAAACATGAGGTAAGACAGTTCTAGAACACAGTAAACTCTCTACAGTAAGACTCTATAGTTCATGTCAGGGATCATCACTTAGGAATGAAACTCAACCTGACAGACTGTAATGACAAAGCTCCGCCCATCACATGAGTCACCTGAGTCATACCAGGAAACAGGTTTTTATTCTGCCTCACAGACGGAGAGATTCACATTCAAACTCACCACTAACACAGAGAGAGGACGACTACAGGAGGGAATACTGGGAATACTGGGAATACTGGGAATACTGGGAATACTGGGACACTAGCTGCTGCTGACTGCACACACTGAACAAGAGAGTTTGGAAGCAACCTATTTTCGTTTTGGAACTTTGAACTTTGGCACTATAAAGATAGAAATCTTGACACCTTAAGCCACGAAACAGGTTTCTATGCTGCGTCACTGACGGTAAGATTCAAATTCATTCGTACAACTTCAACAGAGAGAGACACACAGCTACAGGAGAGAATACTGGGAATACTGGGACCCTACCTACGGCTGACTGCACACACTAGAGACTTATTAACAAACGAAGGTTCGAAGCAAAAATATTTTCACTTTGAACTCTGGAACTATAAAGATAGAAATCTCCGCTGCTCACCTGACACACCTGAGTCATACCAGGAAACAGGTTTTTATTCTGCCTCACTGACGGAGAGATTCACATTCAAACTCACCACTAACACAGAGAGAGGACGACTACAGGAGAGAATACAGGGAATACTGGGAATACTGGGACACTAGCTGCTGCTGACTGCACACACTGAACAAGAGATTTAATAAAAAACAAGTTCAAACAGGTTCGAAGCAAAACAAATTCACTTTGGACTCTGGAACTGTAAAGATATAAAGCTTTGCATATCAGCTGACACACCTTATACAAATCAGGAAACAGGTTTCTATTCTGCGTCACTCAGGGTGAGATTGACACTCAAATGAACAACTTCAACACAGAGAGACACAGCTACAGGAGGGAATACTGGGACACTAGCTGCTGCTGACTGCACACACTGAACAAGAGATTTACTATAAACAAAGGTTTGAAGCAACAAATTTTCGTTTTGGAACCTTGAACATTTGCACTATAAAGATAGAAATCTCCGCTCACCTGACACACCAAGAGTCATACCAGGAAACAGGTTTTTATTCTGCCTCACAGACGGAGAGATTCACATTCAAACTCACCACTAACACAGAGAGAGGACGACTACAGGAGGGAATACTGGGAATACTGGGAATACTGGGACACTGCCTGCTGCTGACTGCACACACTGAACAAGAGATTTACTATAAACAAAGGTTTGAAGCAAAATATTTTCGTTTTGGAACTTTGAACTTTGTAACTATAAAGATAGAAATCTTGACACCTTAAGCCACGAAACAGGTTTCTATGCTGCGTCACTGACGGTAAGATTCAAATTCATTCGTACAACTTCAACAGAGAGAGACACAGCTACAGGAGAGAATACTGGGACACTAGGTGCTGCTGACTGCACACACTGAACAAGAGATTTACTAAAAAACAAGTTCAAACCGGTTAGAAGGGAAAGTAACTTTGAACAGAGGGACTTGCTGTTGGAGCTGTCTGTCTGTCTGCTGTGTTTTCAACTTCACTCAGAGACAAAATGTCTTCCAGGTTAGAGGAGGATCTGTGCTGTCCGGTCTGCCATGACATCTTCAAACATCCTGTGATCCTGTCATGTAGCCACAGCTTCTGTAAAGACTGTCTGCAGAACTGGTGGAGAGAGAAACCAATACATGAGTGTCCAGTTTGTAAGAGAAGATCCTCAAAGTTAGAACCACCTCCTAACTTGGCCTTAAAGAACCTGTGTGAGACCTTCGTAAAGGAGAGAGATGAGAAAGCTTCAGAGGCTCTCTGCAGTCTGCACTCTGAGAAACTCAAACTCTTCTGTCTGGACCATCAGCAGCCAGTTTGTGTCGTCTGCAGAGATTCAGTCAAACACAGCGGCCACAGATTCAGACCCATCGATGAAGCTGCTGAACAACACAAGAAGGAACTTGAGGAAACTCTGGAGCCCTTAAAGGAGAAGTTGATGCTTTGTGAAAAAGTTAAAGAGGAGTCTGCCAAACACATAAAGGTCCAGGCCCAACGCACAGAGACACAGATTCAGGATCAGTTTAAGAAGCTTCACCAGTTTCTAGAAGAGGAAGAGGAGGCCAGAATGGCTGCACTGAGGGAGGAAGAGGAGCAGAAGAGTCAGATGATGAAGGAGAAGATGGAGGCTCTGAGCAGAGAGATAGCAGCTCTTTCAGACACAGTCAGAGCCACAGAGGAGCAGCTGAGAGCTGAAGACGTCTCATTCCTGCTCAACTACAAGGCTGCAGTGGACAGAGTCCAGCAGGGGGCACTACTAGATGATCCACAGCTGCTCTCAGGAGCTCTGATAGACGAGGCCAAACACCTGGGCAACCTGACCTTCAACATCTGGAACAAGATGAAGGACATGGTCTCCTACACTCCTCTGGTTCTGGACCCAAACACTGTGAGTCCATGGCTCATCCTGTCTGAAGATCTGACCAGTTTGACCAGTGTGAGATATGGAGAAGAGACACAGCAGCTTCCTGATAATCCAGAGAGGCTTTATGATGACTTCTCTGTCCTGAGCTCTGAGGGCTTTAACTCAGGGACTCACAGCTGGGACGTCCAGCTTGGAGACAGTACATGCTGGGCACTGGGTGTGTTAGCAGAGTCTGTCCAGAGGAAGGGAGACCAACTGTCTGGATTCTGGATACAGCTTAATGAGGATCAATACACATCCATCTCTCCATCAGCTCCACACACTTTTCTCCCATTGAAGAAGAATCCCCAGAGGACCAGAGTGAATCTGGACTGGAACAGAGGAAAGCTGTCGTTCTCTGATGCTGATACTAACACACACATACACACCTTCACACACACTTTCACTGAGAGGATGTTTCCATACTTTTACACGGTGGGTGAACTGAAGATTTCACCACTGAAGATCTCTGTGACAGTTGAACAACCAAGTTAGATCTGCAGTTTGTTTTCCTGCAGCTTTTCAGAGGCAGAATATTTCTTAGATGACACAAACTGTGTCTCCCACCTGGCCATTGGCTGGACTCTCTGAAAGGTAACAAGATGTTAAATAAATTATGGACAACATTTGAGAGCAATAGGCCTTTTGTGAATACTTTCGTACATAGAAAAAGTCTTAGATCTTTGATTTCAACTTGTGAAAAATTTGAGCAAAAGCAAAAGTGTAATATTTGTTTTGTTCAGTGTATATAACATTGTTCTGTCTTTCTCAGTTGGCCATTGCTTGAAATCGATGTTTTTTTTTAGTTTTTTTGTAAAGATTATTTTTGGGGGGTTTTAACTTTATTAGACATATGTTGGGGGAGACAGAGTTGAAATGTGTCAGAGAGGGGAATGACATGCAGAGAAAGACCCGGGCTGGATTCTAACCCGGGTCTGCTGTGAAGAGGACTGAGACTCTATGCATTAGGCCTTTGTGTACATAGAAAAGGTATTTTTTCAACTCGTGAAATTTTTTAGCATAAACAAAAGTGTTGCATTTATGTTTGTTTGTTAAGTGTATATTATATACAACATTGTTCCGTCTTTCTTCTTTGGCCATTTCTGGAAATCCATGTTTTTTAGTTGTTTTGTAAAGATTATTATTTTTTTTTTTAACTTTATTAGACAGAATTGTAGAGACAGAGTTGACATGGGTCAGAGTGGGGAATGACATGCAGAGAAGGACCCAGGCTGGATTCTAACCCGGGTCTGCTATGAAGAGGACTGAGACTCTATGGGGTATATGCTCTGTCCACTGCACCACAAGCGACCCTTGAAGTCCATGTTTCTGTTGCATTCTCTGTTGTATGATCTTTAAAATGTGTGTTTGTTTGAACATTCTTTGCATTTGTGGTAAGGTATCTTGTTAAGCAACTTGTAACACTGGTTTTTAAAGACACTATAAAAATAAAGTTTATTCATATTATTACTTGGTTACTACTTGGTTACTTCCTTTAATTTAATCTTGTCCCTTCAGCTATCAGGTATTTACAGGAAAAAAAATATGTTTTCGCCCCTTTTAATCAAGCTTTTACATGAGGGAAGGATCACAGCTTTAGAACACAACAAACTATATCTCCACAGTAAGACTCTACAGTTCATAATGGGGTCATCACTTAGAAATGAATGGAAAATGTGACTAAAAGTAGTTGTTTGCATTTGTCTAAAGACTAAATCTAAAAGTGTTAACAAAATGAACACTGTAGGGGAGAACGGGGTAATTTGTCACACGGGTTGGTTGTCACAATCGTTATATCTCGGAACCAGAAGGCGCTGTCTGTGAAATTTTGGTATGTAAATATCCAGAAATGGGATAAGAGGTCACCTATATAGTCTTCCTTGGAGTTAGACTGCTGAATTTGAGGTGAGAGGACTGTTTGTGTTTTTCATGTCAAATTGAAAATATTTAGCTCCTCAGTATTTTTCCTCTAGGCTTTTACAGAATGGGTTCATAACAAAACACTTGTTACCCATAAAAAGTGTGAAGGGTAAACTATAGTTTAGATTGTGGTTAGCAAGCTAATTAGTTGTCAGATGGTTGTTGGCATTGATGCTAGCAAAAAATTCAAGTTGGGGTTGGTCGTCACATTTTTGGGGGGGTTGGTTGTCACAAGTTATCCAAAGGCTACAGCCAGAAAAGGAACCCAATAACGAAATAAATTGTCAAGCTGTATCCTCACTGACACCCCAGAGAAGGAAAGAATAGAGCAGGAAAAGGCAGCTAGCATGCAAAGGAAAAAGGGCAACAAAATCAAAACAACCCAGTGCATCCCAAACTAGACAAGCTGCCATGGCTACAGTAAGTTATATAGGCCTATTTGTCAACTTGACAATGCATTTTCAAATGTAGTTCTACTTTCTTTCCTTCTTTTCAAGATTATTCCCATTAAGATAACATTGTGACAAACAACCACATAGTGTATGACAACCGACCCCTTGATGGGGTTGATTGTCACAATGTGTTAGGGTGTCTTTGATGATTAATTTCTTCTTTATTACAATAAGATAGAAAAAGTGAGGGGTACACATTTCAAGCCAACACTTTAAGCTTCAATGTAATGTAGGAATGTCTATCGAAAGATGTTTAGGTGATGAGCAATTCTCAGAAGAGTAAAAAGTGTGCCTACTTACCCCGTTCTCCCCTACTCATTAAGCAGAAATACTTTACTAAGGTTTCCCTTGGTTTGTTCATAGTTTAAACATGAGGTAAGACAGTTCTAGAACACAGTAAACTCTCTACAGTAAGACTCTATAGTTCATGTCAGGGATCATCACTTAGGAATGAAACTCAACCTGACAGACTGTGATGATAAAGCTCCGCCCATCACATAAGTCACCTGAGTCATACCAGGAAACAGGTTTTTATTCTGCCTCACAGACGGAGAGATTCACATTCAAACTCACCACTAACACAGAGAGAGGACGACTACAGGAGAGAATACTGGGAATACTGGGAATACTGGGACACTAGCTGCTGCTGACTGCACACACTGAACAAGAGACTTACTATAAACAAAGGTTTGAGGCAACTTATTATCGTTTTGGAACTTTGAACTTTGGCACTATAAAGATAGAAATCTTGACACCTTAAGCCACGAAACAGGTTTCTATGCTGCGTCACTGACGGTAAGATTCAAATTCATTCGTACAACTTCAACAGAGAGAGACACAGCTACAGGAGAGAATACTGGGAATACTGGGAATACTGGGACACTACCTGCGGCTGACTGCAAACACTGAACAAGAGACTTATTAACAATCAAAGTTTCGAAGCAAAAATATTTTCACATTGGACTCTGGAACTTTAAAGATATAAATCTCCGCTGCTCACCTGACACACCTGAGTCATACCAGGAAACAGGTTTTTATTCTGCCTCACAGACGGAGAGATTCACATTCAAACTCACTAACACAGAGAGAGGACGACTACAGGAGGGAATACTGGGAATACTGGGAATACTGGGACACTAGCTGCTGCTGACTGCACACACTGAACAAGAGACTTACTATAAACACGTTTAAACAGGTGATTCACTATAAACAAAGGTTTAAAGCAACGTATTATCGTTTTGGAACTTTGGAACCATACCAATATTAAGCTCAGCTCACCTGACACACCTTAAACCAGGAAACAGGTTTTTATTCTGCGTCACTCACGGTAAGATTGACAATCAAATGAACAACTTCAACAGAGAGAGAGAGAGAGAGATACAGGAGAGAATACTGGGACACTAGCTGCTGCTGACTGCACACACTGAACAAGAGATTTACTATAAACAAAGGTTTGAAGCAACATATTTTCGTTTTGGAACCTTGAACTTTTGCACTATAAAGATAGAAATCTCCGCTCACACACCTGAGTCATACCAGGAAACAGGTTTCTATGCTGCGTCACTGACGGAGAGATTGACAGTCATTCGTACAACTTCAACAGAGAGAGACACAGCTACAGGAGAGAATACTGGGAATACTGGGAATACTGGGACCCTACCTGCTGCTGACTGCACACACTAGAGACTTACTAACAAACAAGTTCAAACAGGTTTGAAGGGAAAGTAACTTTGAACTGAAAAATTTGCTGTGGGAGCTGTCTGCCTGCTGTGTTTTCAACTTCACTCAGAGACAAATGAAATCAGCTTTATTTGTATAAACTGATTTGAGAAGACAAAATGGCTTCCAGATCAGAGGGGGATCTGTGCTGTCCGGTCTGCCATGACATCTTTAGAGATCCTGTGATCCTGTCATGTAGCCACAGCTTCTGTAAAGACTGTCTGCAGAACTGGTGGAGAGAGAAACCAACACACGAGTGTCCAGTTTGTAAGAGAAGAATTTCAAAGAAAAAAGATCCCCCTCGTAACTTGGCCTTAAAGAACCTGTGTGAGACCTTCGTACAGGAGAGAGATGAGAAAGCTTCAGAGGCTCTCTGCAGTCTGCACTCTGAGAAACTCAAACTCTTCTGTCTGGACCATCAGCAGCCAGTTTGTGTCGTCTGCAGAGATTCAGTCAAACACAGCGACCACAGATTCAGACCCATCGATGAAGCTGCTGAGCAACACAAGAAGGAACTTGAGGAAACTCTGGAGCCCTTAAAGGAGAAGTTGAAGCTTTTTGAAGAAGTTAAAGTGAAGTTTGATCAAACAGCAAAACACATAAAGGTCCAGGCCCGACGCACAGAGAGGCAGATTCAGGATCAGTTTAAGAAGCTTCACCAGTTTCTAGAAGAGGAAGAGAAGGCCAGGATGGCTGCACTGAGGGAGGAAGAGGAGCAGAAGAGTCAGATGATGAAGGAGAAGATGGAGGCTCTGAGCAAGGCTGCAGTGGACAGAATCCAGCAGGGGGCACTACTAGATGATCCACAGCTGCTCTCAGGAGCTCTGATAGACGAGGCCAAACACCTGGGCAACCTGACCTTCAACATCTGGAACAAGATGAAGGACATGGTCTCCTACACTCCTCTGGTTCTGGACCCAAACACTGCTGATACTAGACTCATCCTGTCTGAAGATCTGACCAGTGTGAGACGAGGAGAGCAACAGCAGCTTCCTGATAATCCAGAGAGAGATGATAAACTCTCTGTCCTGAGCTCTGAGGGCTTTAACTCAGGGACTCACAGCTGGGACGTCCAGGTTGGAGACAGTAGATTCTGGGAACTGGGTGTGTTAGTAGAGTCTGTCCAGAGGAAAAGGAGGCTGTCTGGATTCTGGGGAATAGAGTTCGATATTAGTGAATACAGATCCTACTCCCCATCAGGCCCATCCACTGTTCTCCCATTGAAGAAGAAGTTCCAGAGGATCAGAGTGAATCTGGACTGGAACAGAGGAAAGCTGTCGTTCTCTGATGCTGATACTAACACACACATACACACCTTCACACACACCTTCACTGAGAGGATGTATCCACTCTTTAGAACGGTGGGTGAACTGAAGATTTCACCAATGAAGGTCTCTGTGACTGTAGAGCAGAAATAGAAAACATGTCAATCAGTTTGTGACGGACTACAGCTTTAGAACTGTGGAGGAAGTGAAGATGTCACCACTGAAGATTTTTTATTATTTTTTTAAAGATATTTTTTGGGTATTTTTATGCTTTATTTGATGGTGCAGAGAGACAGAGGTGAAATGGGGCAGAGAGGGGAGTGACATGCAGAGAACGACCGCGGGTGGGAATCGAACCCGGGTCTACTGCTGGGCCCGGCCCATGGGGGGGACGCCTTACCAACTGAGCTAAAGGCGCCCCCCACTGAAGATTTCTTTGACCTGTAATGTCTATTCTATACTTGATGTATTTTAATCTTGATGTATTTCATGCCCCTGTACAGCACTTTGAATGGCCTTGTGTCTGAATTGTGCTACAGAAATGAACTTGCCTTGGCTAGAACAGGGCTGTGCTGATGGCGATGGAATCTTAGTACTTTTTTGGCCAATCTTGATGTCCATGTTTTTGTTGCATTCACTGTTGATCTTTAAAATATGTGCCTGTTTGAATTATTTGCATTTATGGTATGGTATCTTGTTAAGCAACTTGTAACACTGGTTTTGAAAGGCACTATAAAAATAAAGTTTATTATTAATATTATTACTTGGTGATTTCCTGTATATGTCCACTACGTTTCAAGGTTTTAAGGTTCAAGATTCTAGATTATTTATTTGTCATAAGCACAACAATTACAGCAGCAGTCTTGGCAATGAACGTCTTGAAGAAAAATAATGTTTGTGACAATTTCATTTGAACATTAATGCACATGCATATGGCTCTAAAGGGACACACACACACACACACACACACACACACACACACACACACACACACACACACACACCACACACACACACACACACACAGGTGAATTCTCTCCCTCAATGGCTTACATAAACAGGGCCCTTTGACCTCTGACAAAGCGTTTCATAGCCCAACATTAGACCCAGCATTGCCAGTGCGTCACACTGCGTGTTGTGGCCTTTGGCGGAGAATCTCCTGAGAATGCAACGGTGACATTTCCCCTCGGCTCAGCAGTAAGTCTCTCTCCTTAATGTCACCGTATGCATCTCGGCTGAGTTCCAAATCGCATACTCTCTACATACTATACCTGATCCTAAGACCTATGTAGTTAGCATGCAGTATGCTACAATTGGGACATACTTTTACTTATTTATTTCATCCTAACATGGCCCCTTGATCTTGCATCTCAGCTGAGTTCCAAATATCATACTCTTTCTTTTTCTCTATTCTACATACTACAGCTGATCATAAACAGTATGTAGTTAGTTAGTATGCAGTATGCTACAATTGGGACATATGTGTACTTATTTATTTCATCCTAACATGGCTCCTTGAACTTGCCTCTTGCTTATATATCCGTCTCATCGCTGGTTGTTTTCACTGGGAGGCTCAGTCCAATGTGACGTCACTTCTGCTGCAGTGGATTGTGGGTCAGAATCACCATAAAAGCTGCTGCATGATTTCCACACTAAAAATCCAAACCAAATGTAGTAGGACATCTGGGTATTTTTCAGCATACTGCATCTGACC
>CM047515.1:29565212-29577712 GCA_026122265.1 Ammodytes dubius
GGAGCAGAAGAGTCAGATGATGAAGGAGAAGATGGAGGCTCTGAGCAGAGAGATAGCAGCACTTTCAGACACAGTCAGAGCCACAGAGGAGCAGCTGAGAGCTGAAGACGTCTCATTCCTGCTCAACTACAAGGCTGCAGTGGACAGAGTCCAGCAGGGGGCACTACTAGATGATCCACAGCTGCTCTCAGGAGCTCTGATAGACGAGGCCAAACACCTGGGCAACCTGACCTTCAACATCTGGAACAAGATGAAGGACATGGTCTCCTACACTCCTCTGGTTCTGGACCCAAACACTGCTGATCCATGGCTCATCCTGTCTGAAGATCTGACCAGTGTGAGAGAAGGAGAGGAGAGACAGCAGCTTCCTGATAATCCAGAGAGGTTTGATGATGACTACTCTGTCCTGAGCTCTGAGGGCTTTAACTCAGGGACTCACAGCTGGGACGTCCAGGTTGGAGACAGTACATACTGGGAACTGGGTGTGTCAGCAGAGTCTGGCAAGAGGAAGGGAAGCATAGGTTTTGGATTCTGGAGAATAAGGTTTGATGGAGGTGAATACTCAGCAATATCATCAGGTTATTTCACTGATCTTGAGGTGCAGAAGAAGTTCCAGAGGATCAGAGTGAATCTGGACTGGAACAGAGGAGAGCTGTCGTTCTCTGATGCTGATACTAACACACACATACACACCTTCACACACACTTTCACTGAGAGGATGTTTCCGTACTTTAGCACTTGGAAAGATGAACTCCCCCTGAAGATATTACCAGTGAAGGTCTGTGTGACAATGGACCAGAGCAGTAATCTCGAAAGCATCTTTACTTGGTAGGCGGGTTCATGCCAGACGGGGTTAGCTGTGGCCAGAGTGTATACAGCCTATGGATCAGAGCCGTTAAACTGGTGGTAACATGTTTGGTGTTCGGTGTTTGGTGTTTTGTGCCAATGGAGCTTTCAAGGCAGCGCTGACTGGTAGGCCCTAAACCTAACCCTAACTGTTGTGCCCCCAAACACCATCCAACAACATTTTCTCAATCCAAACTGCTGGATGACCAGACATTCAGAGTCAGAGCAACTGCCTGTAAATTGTGATTTTTTTTTTCTGGCATTTGTCCATATTTTATTAAAACAGTGTTGAAAGACAGATATGAAATAGGGTAGAGAGGGGGAATGACATACAGAGAACGACCCGGGCTGGATTCTAACCCGGGTCTGCTGTGAAGAGGACTGAGACTCTATGGTACGTGCTCTCTAACCACTACACCACAAGCACCCCATAGAAATGTGATTTTGATGGACAAATCAATACATGGGTCCACCACACGTTTAAAAGCCCCAATTAAAGAGTCTTCTCTTTGCTTTTTTTGCAACGTTTGTCCCTTGTGGCCACCGTCCGACTAAAAGGCAATTAAAACAGTCTGTGATGCTGCTTTGCACACGGTAGTCAAAGCTTTTTCTTAAACCAAATCATTTGTTTCTATATCTGCTTTACCTCTTTTTACTTATTTACTTACACATTTCTGAGCAAAAGGCCGTATTGATTTTCAAAATTCAAACTTAATATATTGTAAATGAACAAATTGCTCCCGGTTTCTTGACTAATGTATAATCATTCAAGACACTGACTGAAGTAATAAGATAGACATTGAAATCGGAAATCCTAAACTTGTTTTTAAAAAAGATCTCTCTGGGCGCTCCGGTGGTGTAGTGGATAGAGCACGTACCATATTGGCTCCGGCCTTCGTTGCAGTGGTCGCAGGTTCAAATCCGACCCGTGGACCTTTACTGCAGGTCATCCCCTCTCTCTCTCTCTGTCTCCCCATTGCAACTATGTACTATCTAATACAGCTTGAAAATGCCAAAAAATAATCTTTAAAAAAAAAGGCAGTATTGATTTTCCAAATATAATCACAATATTTTTTAAATGGACAAAATTTAATTTCTTGATTAATGTTTAACAATTCAAGACACTGACTGAAGTAATAAAATGGATATTGAAATGCTAAACGACGTGTTTTTGAAAATATTTCTGTGCAGTTACATTTCCCACCATGAGTATTGAATAGAGACCCAGCTCCTTCATATTTCCAAGTACCTGCTGTGATTCCACATTTCTCACAGATAACGGTAATCCAACAGTAATCTGGTTAAAGTCCGACCCTGTAGGAGAGAGATGTGAGTGGTGAGTGCTGCTGGCAGGAGCCCAGTGCTATGAATAGGTTACAGCTGGGAAAGCTAAGCCTGTCTCAAATCATCCTCAATGAGGGAAGAATAAGCCCCCAAAATCACCATCACTTTAAGCTTTCAAACCCCCTCACAATCTCACTGCATATGCTCAGACTGTGTGTGTGACTGCTTCTGCATATCAAATACTATCAGGAAACAGGGATGTTCGTAAAAATCGAAAATAAGTTATCATCGTTGATTAATTGACACAATCTAGGAGAAGCAACTCCATGAAAAGTGTTGTATGTATCACTTCAATCTGCAATCATTTCGTAAACCCCAACATCACCATCACTTCAAACCACTCCATTAAACCTGCAGTGTGTAGAATTGTGGGTTTTATTTCCTAGCAGATTTTGTAGAAAGCAATTATAATATCCATAAGTACATTTAATTTAGTGCATAATAGCGGATTTTTTTTTTTTATATATATTTTTTTCCCTTAGAAAGGGTCTCATATATGTCCATATTTCTGCATATTTTGGACCAAGGCCTAGTGCTGCCATCTTGAAAGTGTCATAGTTGGAATCTCATCAGGTTTATTGTTTAAAATGTAGAATTGTTGTCCTTGAAGGCCACTGTAGCTTATGTTATTATTCGAAAGGGGTGGGGTTACCCAGGGAGTGTTGCATTCTAGAACTTTGTAGAACTTTCTTGATGATGTCATATTACACACTGCACCTTTAAGACTGAGGAAACAGGGATGTTCTTAAAAACAGAAAATCAATAATGATAATTGATATATTTAAACACATTTAGGAGAAGGAAATCCTTGACAATGTTGTATGTCCGTAATGGTGTCTCCTCGATGGGAAGAATCAGCCCAAAATCACCATCACTTTAAAGGCCTACTTCACCGGTTGGAATATGAAGGTGTATTGAACTCTGAGATCCTATGAAATTTAAATGTGCAAAAAAAAATTAAATCGGATCATCCTAGCCTGAGAAAAGACAGAAAGAGTGTTTTATGGTCTCACTGTCTAACCCTACATTTTCCCATGGATGACTCATCCATGGGAAAATGTAGGGTTAGACAGTGAGACCATAAAACACTCTTTCTGTCTTTTCTCAGGCTAGGATGATCCGATTTTTAAAAAAATTGTACATTTATACTTCATAGGATCTCCGAGTTCAATACACCTTCATATTCCAACCGGTGAAGTAGGTCTTTAAGCTTCCAAACCCCTCACAATCTCACTGCATATGCTCAGACTGTGTGTGTGACTGCTTCTGCATATCAAACACCATTCAATATCAGGCATGTAGGATGTTCTTGAAAATAGAAAAAATACATAATGATCATTGATTAATTGGAGCACAGTCTATGAGAAGCAAATCCTTGAAAATTGTTGTATATCTCCGGGAAAAAAATTAGACCAGTTTTTGGACTTTTCTTAAATCTACATCTCTACATTGCATCAAATGATCGTAATGACACTATTCTTATTGTGAATTTGGTAGAAATGTTGTCAGTTTTATATTATAAAATCAAAATGTTCATTCTACTCAAACAAATGCCTATAAATAATAAAACGAGAGACACTGAATATTTGGAGTTCATTTTTTACAGAGCTGTATATCTCTCTCCAATCTGCAATCCTTTAGTTGGACAGACTTCAATGTATGGTCATTCTTGAAAAGATCAACCACCACAAGCTGGGGTGGTGGGTTGGTTAGGGGGGAGGGTATCTTTTCACATGTATTATTTTTTTTAAGTGATAAAATGGTTGAATGGAAAATCAATAAAAATTACTTAACAAATAAATTGTTGTATATCCTTGATGTTTCCGCCTTCAAATCCTTAAAGGCCTACTTCACCGGTTGGAATATGAAGGTGTATTGAACTCTGAGATCCTATGAAGTGTAAATGTGCAAAAAAAAATGAAATCGGATCATCTTAGCCTGAGAAAAGGCAGAAAGAGTGTTTTATGGTCTCACTGTCTAACCCTACATTTCTCTTTCTGTGATGTCAGAACTTTCTTGGCATTCAGTCTGTGGAAAACAAAGGGAGAATTTCATTGTATGACTGGGAACATGTTTCTTATTGTGCATATGAGAATAAACACTTTAAATCTTGAATCATTACTCTGTTTGTGGAGTGTCTGACCTGCTAGGAAAGGTCTACAGATCAGGGTGAACACTGGCCCCCCTGTCGCCTAACCTTTTACCATGACCTCAAGCCTCGAGCAGAAAGCTACATTCAATTACCAACGTGGTGGGAGGAAGGATCACCGCGAAAGAAGATGGCTGTGTTCTAAAAGCCCTACTACTCATAAAACTAACGTCCTACTCATAGTAACGTCCTACTCATACTAAAAGCCCTACTAACGTCCAACTCATACTAAAAGCCCTACTAACGTCAGACTCATACTAATTTTGATGTACATGTGATTATGTTGTGGTTGTGTATGCGAGTTTGTGTAGGTGAGAAATGCCCGGATGAGCACTTACTTCCGGGATGATTTTGTGTATGGATCGACAGGTAATTTAAAAAAAAAATATTTATTGCTTCTGTATACTTCAGTGTAAACGGTCAGACAAACCTCGCATCCACTATCGATCGTTAAGTAGACAGTATGTAAGCTTTAAGCCACTGATGTGCTGTATTCTGTTTGTGGAGTGTCTGACCTCCTATAAAGGTCTACAGATCAGGGTGAACACTGGCCCCCTGTCGCCTAACCTTTAACCATGACCTCAAGCCTCGAGCAGAAAGCTACATTCAATTACCAACGTGGTGGGAGGGAGGATGTTTCAACTTGTCTATTGTATATTGCCTATGTTTATATTTATTTCTTGGCATTCAGTCTGTGGAAAACAAAGGGAGGAATTTCATTGTATGACTGGGAACATGTTTCTTATTGTGCATATGACAATACACACTTTAAATCTTGAATCATTACTGTGTTTGTGGAGTGTCTGACCTGCTAGGAAAGGTCTACAGATCAGGGTGTACACTGCCCCCCTGTCGCCTAACCTTTACCATGATCTCAAGCCTCGAGACACAGCTACATTCAATTAACAACGTGGTGGGAGGGAGGAACACTGAAGACCGAAAGACAATAGCTGTGTTCTAAAAGCCCTACTACTCATACTAAAAGCCCTACTAACGTCCTACTCATACTAAAAGCCCTACTAACGTCCTACTCACATTAAAAGCCCTACTAACGTCCTACTCACATTAAAAGCCCTACTAACGTCCTACTCATACTAAAAGCCCTACTAACGTCCTACTCATACTAACATCATACTCATACTTAACGTCCTACTCGTACTAAAAGCTCTACTAACATCCTACTCACACTAAAAGCCTTACTAACGTCCTACTCATACTAACATCCTACTCATACTAAAGCCCTACTAACATCCTACTCATACTCAAAGCCCTACTAACATCCTACTCATACTCAAAGCCCTACTAAACGTCCTACTCATACTAACGTCCTACTCATACTTACGTCCTACTCATACTAACGTCCTACTCATACTAAAAGCCCTACTAAACGTCCTACTCATACTCAAAGCCCTACTAACGTCCAACTCATACTCATTTTGACGTCAATTTTAGTATGTTGTGGTTGTGTATGCAAGTTTTGTGTAGGTGAGAAATGCCCGGATGAGTACTCATGAGGGAGGAACACTCGAGAACGAAAGGCAAACAACACAGATGGGAGGATTGAGGAGAAGTGATCATCTAAAGACAATCGTTGTTATTCCGTTTTCATCTTGAATATTTGTTCATTAGAGGCTGAACCAACGGTTTATGCCAGAGATGTGCTGTACCACGGATTGAATTTGTTTTAAATGTATTCTTTAAAGATTATTTTTTGGGCATTTTGCACTTTATTAGACAGATTTGGATTTAATATATTTTATTCCATCTCTACCAAGTCTGTACTGAAAAAAACCCTTTACACACTTTGCGCATTTGATCCAGGAGTATAAAATATATGGAGGGAATCGTACTTAATAAATTACACAGTGTTACGGTTTAGAGAGCTCACACTGTCTCTCAGTTTCATGTTGGCCCCAGAGGCAATAAAGGAGAAAGCACTATATGGATTAACCAGTAAGACACAGTCCCATGGGTCGCACTTTGATGGAGTGTTTGAGTGTGTGTGAAGTGTGTGTGTGAGATGTGTGTGTGTGTGTGTGAGATGTGTGTGTGTGTGTGTGTGTGTGTGTGTGTGTGTGTGTGTGTGTGTGTGTGTGTGTGTGTGTGTGTGTGTGTGTGTGTGTGTGTTCCAGCTCTGTTCATTCCTTTTGGCCCTGTCTTAAGTCAAATGTGTGTGTGTGAAGTGTGTGTGTGTGTGTGTGTGTGTGTGTGTGTGTGTGTGTGTGTGTGTGTGTCCTGCTCTGTGCCATTACTAACTGCACTGAAAGGATCTTGGCCTTGACCACCATTTTCTCACTGTGTTTATTCCCTTTGGCCTCGTCTTTGGTGTGTGTGTGTGTGTGTGTGTGTGTGTCTGTGTGTGTGTGTGTGTGTGTGTGTGTGTGTGTGTGTGTGTGTGTGTGTGTGTGTGTGTGTGTGTGTGTTTTCTGAGTCCTTTTGGCCTAGACCTCGATGAAAGCAAATGAAAGTGGATGTTTGTCTGGGAGAATTATAGCTATGAGTGAGTGAGTGCTACAACAGGGAAGCTGCACCGCGTCTGACAAGATTCAAGATGCTTTGTTTGTCATTACAATTACAATCAATCAATTATAGCAGCTGTGTGTGTGTGTGTGTGTGTGTGTGTGTGTGTGTGTGTGTGTGTGTGTGTGTGTGTGTGTGTGTGTGTGGTGTGTGTGTGTGTGTGTGTGTGTGTGTGTGTGTGTGTGTGTGTGTGTGTGTGTGTGTGTGTGTGTGTGTGTAGCAGCAGTCATTGGCAATGAAATTCATAAGTCCCAGGCTCCTCTCAACAAAGTGACATAGAAGAAAAACACAACACAAGTGAAGAGAGCAACACCTGAGACACAAATACACGCCTTGCTTTTAAACTGTATATGTTTTTGAATTGTACGACGACCTTGAGAGCTTTGAAAGGCGCCTCCAAATAAAATGCATTATTATTATTATTATTTACAACAGCAGAGCAAGGACAGTGCAGATAAAAAAGTGTAGAGATAAGGTGCACCATGGAAATATAAAGGTTGATTGAATGAATGAATGAATTTGTCTCAACTCTAAAATGCTACGTAGGCCTATAAAAAAATGCTTTTCTTAGTGGCTATTTTCCTCTCTCTGCTCTCTGTTTTACTCTGTTCTTGTCTGTCTGTGTGTGTGTGTGTGTGTGTGTGTGTGTGTGTGTGTGTGTGTGTGTGTGTGTGTGTGTGTATGTGTGTGTGTGTGTGTGTGTGTGTGTGTGTGTGTGTGTGTGTGTGTGTGTGGGTGTGTGTGTGTGTGAGAGAGTGTGTGTGTGTGTGTGTGTGTTTCAGTGCCAGGAGAATGTCCTGACTTTGATTAATGACACCATGTCCAGTATGACAGCACAGTCTGTCCCCGAAGCCATTTTACACTTTTCTTGGTTTTCATATATGTTCTTGTCTGAGTGTGTGTGTGTGTGTGTGTGTGTGTGTGTGTGTGTGTGTGTGTGTGTGTGTGGGTGGGTGTGTGTGTATATATATGTAGTTTGTTCCTTTTGATTCAAACCGTCCAAAGTCAATGTGTACTGTGTCATTTTGGAACCGGTGTGTTCGGCAGAATTACCTGCAAGTCATTCAGTATTTCTTTGCCAAACGCTGACTCAACACACACACACACACACACACACACACACACACACCTATTCCCCTATTATCAGGCCGGCAGCGCAGACATTCATCTCAATGAAAGCTTGTCTTTTGCGTCACTGTTCTGCTGACGGAACTGTATTACCTGTCATTGTGTGAAATATACAAAGGACTCTATGCTCCGAACTTTTCATAAATTATATGAATTCATTTTCTAAAATAACTCGGCAACAATACGTAAGCAGAGTGTCAGCAAAATGTGCTTTGTCAGGTTTCCTATTGACAATCATAGGGGCGACTGTGTCTCAGTTGGTAGAGCGGGTCGGCCGATGATCAAAGGGTTGGAGGTTCGATCCCCGCCCTGCCACCTGTGTCATGGTTGTTGTGTCCTTGGGCAAGGCACTTCACCCACCTTGCCTTGTGTGAATGTCGATAGTTAGCCTGCTGCTATCGGTGTATGAATGTGTGTGTGAATGGTAACGTGGGAAAGGAAAACAGGTCTCCCTTGTAAAAGAGTCTTCGGTCTCAATGGGATTTACCTGTAGAAATAAAGGTTAAAAAAAAAAGCTGCACGGTCAAAAAGCTTTCTGATAAAAGATTCGGCTTGAAAAGAAAACCAGGGGCTGTGTGGAGGAGGAACCAGAGACCTTGTGGTTACTGGGAGGAGGAACCAGAGACCTCATGATTACTGGGAGGAGGAACCAGAGACCTCATGGTTACTGGGAGGAGGAACCAGAGACCTCATGGTTACTGGGAGGAGGAACCAGAGACCTCATGGTTACTGGGAGGAGGAACCAGAGACCTCACGGTTACTGGGAGGAGGAACCAGAGACCTCACGGTTACTGGGAGGAGGAACCAGAGTCCGCATGGTTACTGGGAGGAACCAGAGACCTCATGGTTACTGGGAGGAGGAACCAGAGACCTCATGGTTACTGGGAGGAACCAGAGACCTCATGGTTACTGGGAGGAAGAACCAGAGACCTTGTGGTTACTGGGAGGAGGAACCAGAGACCTCATGGCTACTGGAGGAACCAGAGACCTCATGGTTACTGGGAGGAGGAACCAGAGACCTCATGGTTACTGGGAGGAGGAACCAGAGACCTCATGGTTACTGGGAGGAGGAACCAGAGACCTCATGGTTACTGGGAGGAGGAACCAGAGACCTCATGGCTACTGGGAGGAACCAGAGACCTTATGGTTACTGGGAGGAGGAACCAGAGACCTTGTGGTTACTGGGAGGAGGAACCAGAGACCTCATGGTTATTGGGAGGAGGAACCAGAGACCTCATGGTTACTGGGAGGAACCAGAGACCTCATGGTTACTGGGAGGAGGAACCAGAGACCTCATGGTTACTGGGAGGAGGAACCAGAGACCTTGTGGTTACTGGGAGGAGGAACCAGAGACCTCATGGTTACTGGGAGGAGGAACCATAGACCTCATGGTTACTGGGAGGAGGAACCAGAGACCTCATGGTTACTGGGAGGAGGAACCAGAGACCTCATGGTTACTGGGAGGAGGAACCAGAGACCTCATGGTTACTGGGAGGAGGAACCAGAGACCTTGTGGTTACTGGGAGGAGGAACCAGAGACCTCATGGTTACTGGGAGGAGGAACCAGAGACCTCATGGTTACTGGGAGGAGGAACCAGAGACCTCATGGTTACTGGGAGGAGGAACCAGAGACCTCATGGTTACTGGGAGGAGGAACCAGAGACCTCATGGTTACTGGGAGGAGGAACCAGAGACCTTGTGGTTACCGGGAGGAGGAACCAGAGACCTCATGGTTACCGGGAGGAGGAACCAGAGACCTCATGGTTACTGGGAGGAGGAACCAGAGACCTTGTGGTTACTAGTCAGTCCCCATTTTCCTCTAGGCCATAAATATCTAAGAGCAAAAGTAAACTCAAGGACATCTCGTTCAGAGCTTTTTTAATGTCTAAGGCCAGTCTAAAGCTTTCAGAGGGCACAGTGCAAAACACAAACACAAAGTCTCACAGGGAAAACTCCAGCCATTAAAAGCTCAAAACGCTGCTCGTGGTCCAGACCCTTCATTAAATATTTAGAGCGGCTGAGTGCAGTGTCTGGTAACGGCAAGATTGTCTGGGATCAATCGCATGAAACCGGCGAGATTAAAGATGTCAGGGTTGAAAGAAAGGTGAAAGAGGGGGGGGGGGGGGGGGAAACAAAGGGTGCAGTCACTTGTTCAACCCTACTCTCTCTCTCTCTCTCTCTCTCTCTCTCTCTCTCTCTCTCTCTCCTCTCTCTCTCTCTCTCTCTCTCTTCCTTACTCACTTATATATTTTCATTAAAGACCTACTTCACCGGTGGGAATATGAAGGTGTATTGAACTCTGAGATCCTATGTATTCTATGTATGTATAAATGTGCAATTTTTTTTTGGGATATCGGTTCATCATAGCCTTTCTAACCGCAAAATGAATCTGAGTAACCTGTCACCACTACACTTGGATGCCCTCACGAGACATGCAGTGAGGAGAGCCACCATCTGAATAACAACTAGACTGTAAAGGTCACTGTGACCTCAGATAATATGGATCATCCTGGATGGTTTGGACAACAAGTAACAACGGGGGAGCTTGTGGTGTAGTGGTTAGAGCCCCCCTCCCCCCCCTCCCCCCCAAAGAGTCTCAGTCCTCTTCACAGCAGACCCGGGTTAGAATCCAGCCCGGGTCGTTCTCTGCATGTCATTCCCCTCTCTGACCCATTTCATCTCTGTCACTACACAACTGTCTAATAAAGAAAATCTTCGAAAAATAAAAAAATAACAAGTAACAAGTGACAAAAATCCCACCATTTGTAAAAGCTACCAGACACTGTCATTTCATAGCATTCATAACAATGCTATTTAGTGCTAGTCAGTAAGAGCTGGGGCACTGCTACCATTATCTACCCATGTTTCAGGTTCGAATCAGGACATCCAAGGTCGCTCCAGTGGTGTTGTGGATAGAGCGTGTACCATATTGGCTCCGGCCTTCGTTGCAGTGGTCGCGGGTTCGAATCCGACCCGTGGACCTTTACTGCAGGTCATCCCCCCCCCCTGTCTCCCCATTTCAACTCTGTTTCCCTCCATACTATCAAATAAAGCTTGAAAATGCCCCAAAAAATGATCTTGATTTTTTTTTTTTAAATCAGGACATCCAGAATGTAGTTGGTTACAATAACTGCTTTAAAGGTGCAGTGTGTAATATGACATCATCAAGAAAGTTCTACAAAGTTCTAGAATGCAACGCTCCCTGGGTAACCCCAACCCTTTAGAATAATAACAGAAGCTACAGTGGCCTTCAAGGACAAGAACAATTCTACATTTTAAACAATACACCTGATGACATTCCAACTATGACACTTTCAAGATGGCGGCACTAGGCCTTGGTCCAAAATATGCAGAAATATGGACATATATGAGACCCTTTCTAAGGGGAAAAAAAATATTCAAAAAATGTTTTTCAGCTATTATGCACTAAATTAAATGTACTTATGGATATTATAATTACTTTCTACAAAATCTGCTAGGAAATAAAACCCACAATTCTACACACTGCAGGTTTAAAAAGTTCTGCTGAATAACAAAAATCTGTGTTATAACATGAAAGGCTCCACATTTTTTCTGGTGAGGACAATCTCAAATGATCCGATAAAATAAAATGGTAGATCTTTTGCTGCAGTAGAAACACCGGATGAATAATCCACTCAAATCACAGAGTACGCACAGCAACGTACAATTAAACTGTGTGTGTGGGCCTAACCTGTCATTTATCCACACATACAGACGCATGCAGCTGTGGGAATAACACACAGAAAGTCCATACACACATAGATACTGTTCCTGTGTGTGTATGTGTGTGTGTGTGAGTGTGTGTGTGTGTGTGTGTGTGTGTGTGTGTGTGTGTGTGTGTGTGTGTGTGTGAGTGAGTGAGTGAGTGAGTGTGTGTGTGGGGTGGGTGTGTGTGTGTGTGTGGTGCATTTTTTTTAAAGAAGAAAAAATCAAGGAAATGGTTTGTTAATGAGGTCACGATCAGCTCGCGGCAAAAGTGTTTAAAAAATGTGTGTGTGTGTGTCTGTGTGAAAAAAACACACACACACTCTCACACACACACACACACACACACACACACACACACACACACACAGTTCTCGCGGCAAAGTGTTTGAAAAAAAAGGAAATTTAATCTGATTAGCGCTTTTGACATCGAAGCCTCGACAGCAAAATGTAAATGAGAGCGCACGACGTCTTTGAAATATAATGGGAAAAACTGCTTGTGATTGTCATTCGCTAGCAGCAATGATAATATGCCTTTGTAATGTTAAAACACACACACATGCAGACACACACTCACACACACATAGGCAGACACATATGCAGACACACTGAGACACACACACACATATGCAGACACATATGCAAACACACTGAGACACGCACACACACACACACACACAGACGCAGACACACTGAGACACACACACACATATATGCAAACACACTGAGGCACGCAGACACACACACACACAGACGCAGAAACAGACACACACACACATATGCAGAC
>CM047515.1:29580212-29582712 GCA_026122265.1 Ammodytes dubius
ACACGCTGTCAACGGCCAGCTGTGATTAACCCAAACAGTCAGCTCAATTCGTCTACAGCAGCAGCATTCATTCTCGGATTCCCAAACCCACTTTGATTCATAGAACCGCTGTATTATGACTTGTTAATTGTTGTATTTAATCTTGTCCGGTATAGGGGTGAGTTGCCATTTCTTTTATATGGTTTGTCTAATTTTTTGGTTTACTGTTGAGGTTAGGGGTCGCTCGTTTCATTGTGGTTGCGTTCCGAATCGCATACTTTCTACTATATAGTTTGGTAAAAAAAAGATTTAGGATGTCCCAATTCTTGTGGCCAGATTTAGGATGGTTAGAAGTACCCGGATGTCCTACTTCATGCTGCCAAGATTGTTAGTGTTGAAAACTGCATCCTATTTGGGCCGATTCTGACCCACAATCCAGTGCGCACGTGAAGTGACGTGTCCATCCTCTCTATATACTATACATAAGCTATATGGTATAAAGCCTAAAGTCTATGCGTTTCACCACACACTTAAGCAAACACAACTAAGGTTGTGTGTGTGTGTGTGTGTGTGTGTTAATGAGAGCAGATTAGCAGCACGCGATTCGAGGGTGTTTAGTTTCACAGCCGACCCGCTCGTCCTAACTCCAGGACTGAAGCATGAGATGATTTAATCCTACTTCTAATTTCTATACCGCTGTGTCCGTCCGCAACACACACACACACACACACACACACACACACACACACACACACACACACACACACACACACACACACACACACACACACACACACACACACACACACACACACACACACACACACACACAATGGTACGCACACACACACAATGGTACGCACACACACACACACACAATGGTACACACACACACAAACACACACACACACACAATCTCGCACGTACACACACAATTCGCGACACATAAAATGACGCGCACACATACACACACACACACACACACAATGACGCACCACACACACACACACACAATGGTACGCACACACACACAATGCCGCACACACACACACACAATGGTACGCACATACACACACACAATGGTACGCACACACACACACACAATCTCGCACGTACACACACAATGCCGCACACATACACACACAATCTCGCACACATAAAATGACGCGCACACATACACACACAATGACGCACCACACATAAACACACATACTCATAGACCACACACACACACACACACACACACACACACACAAACATACACACATGCACGCCATATAACACGCCATCGCATTTAAATTAAGACGGCACATTGAAGGCTTAGTTACATGGACATATAGGGCTTACATCTCAGAGCCTTATGTGGACGACTAAAACCAACACGCTAACACACACACACACACACACACACACACACACACACACACACACACACACACACACACACACACACACACACAACACACACATACACATGCTAACACACACACACACACACAGCAAATAATCCCTCCTGTCCACATGAGATCCAGTAAGCGCATACTTAATACTAATCAGAACAAGCTAAGAATTATCACAGCGCGAACTGGAAAGTGTAATGGAGTGGTAGGGCTAATACCTAAAGACCTACTTCACTGGTGGGAATATGAAGGTGTATTGAACTCTGAGATCCTATGTAGTATACATGTGTGACAATGTTAGAAATCGGTTCATCCTAGCCTGAGAAAAGGCAGAAAGAGTGTTTTATGGTCTCAGTGTCTAACCCTACATTTTTTACTAGTGTGATGTCACACTAGTAAAAATGCAGCGTTAGGATTAACAGGACAGCTGGGCCAAGGGAAGACTGAGGGAAGAAAAACCTCATTCAGTATATTATAATAGTGATTTTATAATGATAGAACTGAACTTGAAAAAACACAGCCTACTTTTCAGTGATTTATGCAAAAATACTTTAAAGGTACAGCATGTGTCGGGCGCTCCGGTGGTGTAGTGGATAGAGCGTGTACCGTATTGGCTCCGGCCTTCGCTGCAGTGGTTGTGGGTTCAAATCCGACCTGTGGACCTTTACTGCAGGTCATCCCCCCTCTTTCTCTCTCTCTCTCTCTCTCTGTCTCTGTCTGTCTCCACATTTCAACTCTGTACTGTCTAATAAAGCTTGAAAATGCCAAAAAATTATCTTTCTACAGTGTGTATTATTAGAGTGTTTTGGTGTCATGTAGTGATGGTGATATTGTAGATGTCAACGCTCCCTTGCTAACCCCCCCTTTCCTTTTTTACATAAGCAAAAGTCCTCTTCACAGCAGACCCGGGTTAGAATCCAGCCCGGGTCGTTCTCTGCATGTCATTCCCCTCTCTGTCTGTCTGTCTGTCTGTCTGTCTGTCTGTCTGTCTGTCTGTCTGTCTGTCTGTCTGTCTGTCTGTCTGTCTGTCTGTCTGTCTGTCCTCTTCACAGCAGACCCGGGTTAGAATCCAGCCCGGGTCGTTCTCTGCATGTCATTCCCCTCTCTGACCCCATTTCATC
>CM047515.1:29600212-29602712 GCA_026122265.1 Ammodytes dubius
AAAATCAATAATTGGAAATTTTAACAACTATATGACTCCTAAGATGTTACTTGATGTTGCCATATTTTTTTTACCTGCCAGGCTCTCCTATTTTTGAAGTATTTACAGGATATACCTGAGCTAAACAACTTTTCTGCTCCCTGTCGGCCATCTTGGTTTTGACTAATTGTGGCTGCTCTTACAATGGTTGGCCACTGGTTGGCAATGCATTGGATGACACACAAGAGTCCACTGTAGTGGCTGATATGCAACTAGGCGATCTACACCCATGCATATTCAAGAAAACAGCATTTGAATAGCTGTCCACTGTAGTGACCACTATGCGTGAAAGGGTTAAGTGAAAGCCTTCATTTGCCTTCCTCCCAAGCCACATTATAGAAGCTTCATATATTTTCTGCACACACACACACACACACACACACACACACACACACACACTCACACACACACACACACACACACACACACACACACACACACACACTAGATTGGAGAAAGTGTATGATCTTGCTGTGTGTCAATTTTGATTTATTCAGTCATTATAAGCAGGTGCTAATTTTTGAAACGCACAATGTTCAATTTTGAGTGAAAGCCTTCATTTGCTTTTCCTTCCCACTCACTCACTCACTCACACACTCACACACACACACACTCACTCACTCACACACATACACACTCACTCACTCACTCACTCACACACACACGCACGCACGCACTCACTAAGACACAAAACACACACACACACACTCACACTCACACACTCACACTCACACACACACACACACACACACACACACACACACACACACACTCACACACACACACACACACGGCCGTCAAAACGTCGGCGTCCCCTTCAGATTTTAAGCTGTTTGCCGTTTGGTCCCGAGTGAGCTCATTTCAGAGTGTCAGGCCGGTGACAGCTCTGCTAGGTCGCCATGACAGTTCATCAATTCACCACCATTCTGTGTGTGTGTGTGTGTGTGTGTGTGTGTGTGTGTGTGTGTGTGTGTGTGTGTGTGTGTGTGTGTGTGTGTGTGTGTGTGTGTGTGTGTGTGTGTTTGTTGTGTGTGTGTGTGTGTGTGTGTGTTGTGTGTGTGTGTGTGTGTGTGTGTGTGTGCGTGTGTGTGTTAATTCACCAACGACCTTGTGAAGTTTCAATGACGAGACGACAGGGAGCCCTATATGATTTTATTTTTATTTTTTTTAAAAGGTGCAGTGTGTAATATGACATCATCAAGAAAGTTCTACAAAGTTCTAGAATGCAACCCTTTAGAATAATAACAGAAGCTACAGTGGCCTTCAAGGACAAGAACAATTCTAAATTTTAAACAATGCACCTGATGATATTCCAACTATGACACTTTCAAGATGGCGGCACTAGGCCTTGGTCCAAAATATGCAGAAACATGGACATGTAAGAGACCCTTTCTAAGGGAAAAAATAATAATTCAAAAAAATGTGTCAGAGAGGGGAATGACATGCAGAGAACGACCCGGGCTGGATTCTAACCCGGGTCTGCTGTGAAGAGGACTGAGACTCTATGGGGGGGGCTTAACCTTGAAAAACTGGCCGCATTTATCTATTGTTTTGTTATAAGTTACGGTTATCATTCCGGTTCAAACTAAAGTCTAGCTTAGTTAGTTTCTTGACCTGCAAAGACCATTTCTTCTATTGTCTGGGCCCGAGAAATCTGTCCCACTTATTTCATGACCCGTGTGTGTGTGTCTGTCTCTGTGTGTGTGTGTGTGTGTGTGCTTGTGTGTGTCTGTGTGTGTGTGTGTGTGTGTGTGTGTGTGTGTGTGTGTGTGTGTGTGTGTGTGTGTGTGTGTGTGTGTGTGTGTGTGTGTGTGTGTGTGTGTGTGTGTGTGTGTGTGTGTGTGTCTTTGTTCCCTGTTTAACTGTGGTATTTGTGTCTTGTTTCTCCCCTGGTTGATTACTGCTCCCTCCCCAATGTGCTTGACCTGTGCCTTGTTGTCTGTGCCTTGTTGTCTGTGTATGTGTGTGTGTGTGTGTGTGTGTGTGTGTGTGTGTGTGTGTGTGTGTGTGTGTGTGTGTGTGTGTGTGTGTGTGTGTGTGTGTGTGTGTGTGTGTGTGTGTGTGTGTGTGTGTGTGTGTGTGTGTGCTGGTCAGCTGCCAGGTGTTAATGTATGACCGGAGGAGAGAGTGGGTGGAAAAAGAGAGTAAAAGCTTTTCTCTAGATAAACAAAGGTTAATAATTACACACACACACACACACACACACACACACACACACACACACACACACACACACACACACCCATCCACTTACAAACACACACACACACACACACACACACACACACACGTCACACAATGCTGCTGTGTACCTTACGGCCTCCACACACATCCTGCGTCTACCTCTGGAGCGCGTCGCCTTACCTTACTGCTGCCTCTCTCTTTCTCTCTCTCTCTCTCTCTCTCTCTCTGTTACTGCTGCCTCTCTCTTTCTCTCTCTCTCTCTCTCTCTCTCTCTCTC
>CM047515.1:29610212-29612712 GCA_026122265.1 Ammodytes dubius
CCTCGACCCTTAACGATTTGGAAGACGGCACTCAAATCTTTCATTAGCAAGTAAGTGGAATGTTCTGTTTTGCCGACCGACAACGGCAAACGTTTAATTTAAGAGTTTAACAGCTGTTCGCTGTGAGGACTGGGGGGGTTTGGGACACAGGTGCAGACCAAGGGGTTTCTAAAAGTTATCCCAGAGGGATAACCACTGAATCGCTAAAGCGAAGAAGGGGAGGGGGAGAAATCAAAAAGCCACACAGGCTACTTTTTAATAATACAAACTAAAGCGACAACAAAACCACCGCTGCCAAGCAGCTGAAGACATACACAAGTAAAGCAGTTGACTTTGCAACACTGAACACAGAGCGCACTCAGAGACAACCTCTCACTACCTCTGAAGGTGAGACAATGAGCAGCCAGAGCACTGAGGTCTCAGGGCAGATATAACCTCTTCACACCTGGGTTCAATCAGCCAATCAGTGCCACACACCTGATTGCAGTGAGGAAATCAGTCACCATTCTCACGGAGGCGAAAGATTCCGTGGACTCACAGGGCTGAAATCTACCGTTTCCTCACAGTTCGCTAATCGAACGCGGCTTAATACGTCACCTTGTGCATCGCTCTGATTGGTTGTAGTGCTATCCAACTGCGTGCAGTGGCATTTGAAATGCACGAGTAGCAGCCGCCCCTAGAGTTGGAAATTACTATTGATCGTGGCCAGACCCTCTATCGTTCAAGATATCAGGGTCTGGATTTCCAGGCTACACAAGTAGCAGATCATGAGGAGATATTCAAACACACACACACACACACACACACACACACACACACACACACACACATACACACACACACACACAGCAGCCCGGGCAGGTTTGGTCAGGAGCAGCTGTGATGGTCGGTGGAAATAATCTTTTTCAATTTCCTGCCGTCTCAGTTCTCTCTCCGCATCTAAATACATATTTAATCTGTCCTATTCTACGCTCTGAGTGTGTGTGTGTGTGTGTGTGTGTGTGTGTGTGTGTGTGTGTGTGTGTGTGTGTGTGTGTGTGTGTGTGTGTGTGTGTGTGTGTGTGTGTGTGTGTCTCAGTGTGTGTGTATGTGGGTGTGTGTGTGCTGCTTCTTTGATAAGATCACACAAACAAACACACACACACACACACACACAGCCGTTTATCAACTGAAGCCAGCAGATAATATTTTCCCTCCGAAGATTTTTCAACTTGATAATTTGTTGTGGAGCCAAGATACAACATCGATCAGTTGTGTTTGTGTGTGTGTGTGTGTGTGTGTGTGCGTGCGTGTGTGCGTGCGTGCGTGCGTGCATACTCTCTGTGTGTGTGTGTGTGTTTGTGTGTGTGTGTGTGTGTGTGTGTGTTGTGTGTGTGTGTGTGAGCTAGGTTCAAAGACAGTTCAGAAGAAGGACATACTGGTGAAACTCGACTGCAAAAGTTCATTTTATTTCAGTAATTCAACTCAAAAGGTGAAACTAATATCTCTCTCTAGGTCGTCCTCAGACGTTGCTTCTAGTCATCCTGGTTCTCCATACATCTGCCAGTTCATTGGTACTTTGCGCTCCTGCATCGTTCTTGAGTATAGTGCAGAGAATATATGGATAAGAGAAGCGAATATAATTATTATTTTTATTTTATTTTATTTTATTTTATTTATTATTTATTTTTTTATTTAATAAATATTTTGATTTTTTGATTTTTATACTAAGGAAAAGGGGTAGGATTAAATAAGTGTATAATTCTTCCTGCTCCTTTTCAGGCATATCTCAGCAACACAGATAATTTGTTTTCTTTTTTTTCTTTTTTTGTGAAAACATAATTTGTTTATTGTATTTCCATGCTTTTCATTTTGTTTTGTATTTTTGATATGTCTGAAATAAACTGAATCAAATCAAATCAAGTATATCCACGTATGTTAGTGTGGGACGTCCTCCAGACCGATGCCCGTGATTTGGTTCCCATAGTACCAGTTTGCTGGCTGGCAGCTCTTGGTGTCTTTGGCAGTGTCCCGCCAGTCTCATTCTGGGCTCACCAACCTTTTTGAACCTGAGGGCTACTTCATGGTACTGAGTCATACGAAGGGCGCCCAGTTTGATACACTCTTCTGAAATAACACATCTGCTCAGTTTGCCTTTAGTTATATTATTATTATTAATGATTAATGATATTCATCTATGTGAAGACACTGATCATGTTGATGATTTCTCACAATAATGATCTACAATGACTTAAAAAAGGTGGGAAACAGATTATTATGCTATTTTTAGAACAGGCCTGTGGGCGCCTCATATGGTCCTTGCGGGCACTGTGTTGGTGACCCCTGTTCTAAAAGCTACTTTCTCGCTAACCCTTGATAATCCTTCATACAGGTTACTCAATGGGATTTACCTGTAGAAATAAAGGTTGGAAAGAATCAACAGATATAGATATGGTGGGTCTTTTGAGTACATTCACTGCCCTATCAGTGAATAAAATGGAAGGACATTCACCTCAGTATG
>CM047515.1:29625212-29627712 GCA_026122265.1 Ammodytes dubius
GAAAGACCGTTTCACATGCTAACAATCAAACGAGTGTTACAGTGTGTGAAACCGGGCGATTGGTTCACTTCAATAGATTTGAAGGACGCCTATTTCCACGTCACGGTGATTCCCAAACACAGGAAATTCCTGCGTTTCTCATTTCAAGGGTCACATTACCAGTACAACCGTCTCCCCTTCGGCTATTCTCTAGCCCCTCGAACGTTTTCCAAGTGCGTGGAGTCGGCTCTCCAGCCACTGCACGCAACGGGAATGAGAGTACTGTTTTACTTGGACGATCTGCTGTTGCTGACTCGCTCCAAGGAGGAGGCAGCTATTCAGACGAAAAGGCTGGTAATTCACTTGTCAAATTTAGGCTTCGCCATAAATTGGAAAAAAAGCTCTCCCCTCCCCTCACAGAGTGTGACATATTTGGGAGTAGAGCTGAATTCAGCTGTAATGAGAGCACGGCTCTCACAGCAGAGGATGGAGACGCTGTGGTCTCTCCTCAGCCGCTGTGCCCCGGGCAGCACGGTAACAGCCCTCTCTGTCATGAGACTGCTGGGCATGATGTCAGCCGCTCACACGGTGGTGCCGCTGGGGCTGCTCCACATGAGGAGACTGCAGAGGTGGTTCTCTCGCCTGCGCATCGACCCAGTGCGCCAACGGCGGCGCAAAGTGACCATTCCCCCATCAGTGGGCCCAGATTTAACCCACTGGGGCGACCCCCTGACCCTCACGAGAGGGGTGCCGCTGGGCAGAGCAACGTCACACATCTCAGTGTTCACGGATGCATCTCTGTCGGGCTGGGGAGGAACATGCGAGTCACACGTAGTGGGCGGCGTTTGGCCGGCCCCTGTGACCATGCAATAAACGCATTGGAGCTTCTCACTGTGTGGAAAGTAATCCAACACTTTGCTCCAATGTTAACGAATCAACATGTAATGATTCGCACAGACAACAAGGCGACAGCAGCATACATCAATCGCCAAGGGGGCGTGCGCTCAGCGCAGCTGCTAAGCATAGCGAGACGGCTGTTACGCTGGACGCACATACACTTGCTCTCCATCAGAGCAGTGTACATCCCCGGTGTCCTAAACAGAGGGGCCGACATAATGTCGAGGGGGGGACCCCGACCAGGAGACTGGACTCTGCACCACGATCTGATCAATCAGATATGGAGCGAGTTTGGGAAGGCGGAAGTCGACCTATTTGCCACACGGGAGAACACACAGTGCGCGCTATGGTTCTCTCTCAGCGCGAAGGACAATCCCCCGCTCGGGGTGGATGCGTTCGCTCACAGACCGTGGCCGAACACACTCCTGTACGCTTTCCCACCCGTCCCTCTGATTCCCCAAATCTTGGGCCGAGTCCAAGAGGAGCGGCTGTCAATGATTCTCATAGCACCGCAACGCACGAGCGCGCCGTGGTTTCCCTGTCTCCAGCGGCTGCTCTCGGGACCGCCGAAGGAGCTCCCTTGGCGGCGAGACGCTCTCTCACAGGCAGGGGGAGCAATCATAGATTACCCAGAGATCGGCCAGCCCTTGTGGGCCTGGCCGCAGAACGCGAGCGCCTAGAGGGTCTCGGTCTCTCCCAGGAGGTCGTGCGGACCATCCAGGGTGCCAGAGCTGAATCCACTCGAGCGTGTTACTCAGCTAAATGGGCAGCTTTCCAGAAATGGTGCACGGAGAGGGATTATGATCCCATCTCCTGCCCTTTGCCGCATGTGCTCTCTTTCCTCCAGACGCTGATGGAAAGAGGTCTGGCTTTTAGCACAGTTAAAACTTACGCAGCCGCCGTTTCATCATGCCACGTAGGCTTCGGGGATAAAACTGTTTTTAGTCACCCCTTAATGAAGCGCTTCCTAAAAGGTGTGAGGAGGGAGAGACCCGTGACGCGCTCTCTCGCTCCGCAATGGGATTTAACATTGGTGCTGCGCGCACTGGTTAAAGCCCCTTTTGAGCCTATTGATCGAGTTCCCCTCAAGTTTGTGTCAGTCAAGACAGCTTTGCTGCTGGCTCTGACGTCAGCTAAGAGAGTGAGCGACCTGGCTGCACTCTCTGTAGCCCCTTCATGTATGAGAATACAAGGAGACGGCAGTTCGGCCATATTACGCCCGAACCCGGCTTTTACACCAAAGAGTATTACTAGCTCGTTCAGATCGAGAGTAATAACACTCAATGGTTTCTCCCTCCCTCCTCATCAATCTGAGGAGGAAGCAACAGCCCATCTCTTGTGCCCCGTGCGCGCGCTTGCATGCTACGTGAAGCGCACGGAGGACATGCGCAAATCTCAACAGTTATTTGTGCATTACAGGGAACATTCACAAGGCCTTCCCCTGACTAAACAACGCCTGTCACATTGGCTGTGTGAAGCGATCACACAGGCTTATGTGTCAACGGGGTCGGAGCCACCTGAGAATATCAGAGCTCATTCGACTAGAGGAATCTCGTCCTCTGTCGCTCTGCAAAAAGGACTGCCTATGGAGGATATCTGCACAGCAGCCTCCTGGGCTTCCCCA
>CM047515.1:29632712-29635212 GCA_026122265.1 Ammodytes dubius
CCTAACCCTAACCCTAACCCTAACCCTAACCTTAACCCTAACATTAACACTAACCCTAACCCTAACCCTAACCCTAACCCTCTAACCCTATCTAACCATAACCCTAACCCTAACCCTAACCCAACCCTAACCCTAACCTTAACCCTAACCCTAACCCTAACCCTAACCCTAACCCTAACCCTAACCCTAACCCTAACCTTAACCCTAACCCTAACCCAACCCTAACCCAACCCTAAGCCTAACCCTAACCCTAACCATAACCCTAACCCCTAACCCTAACCCTAACCCTAACCCTAGCGCCAACTAGTGGTGTAAAAAAAAAAAAAAAAAAAAAAATCATATATACTCCAAATGGCCTGAAACGTGCTCCTAAATACTTTTTGGAAAAATTATTTTCTTAGGACTCAGCACTTTGATAAATTTTCGCAAAATTTTAGATGGGGGTCAATGGCAGCTATATGAAGGAAGTGAGCTAGAACTCCAAAACTTTGCACACATGTCTAGGGGGCCTGGGGCACCTCCCACACCAAAGGCCAACCCTTTGCCCATTTCCCTCGCCGAGTCGCAACCCTAACCCTAACCCTAACCCAAAATTTTAGATGGGGGTCAATGGCAGCTATATGAAGGAAGTGAGCTAGAACTCCAAAACTTTGCACACATGTCTAGGGGTCCTGGGGCACCTCCCACACCAAAGGCCAACCCTTTGCCCATTTCCCTCGCCGAGTCGCAACCCTAACCCTAACCCTAACCCTAACCCCTAACCCTAACCCTAACCCGACCCTAACCCTAACCCTAACCCTAACCCTAACCACAACCCTAACCCTAACCCTAGCGCCAACTAGTGGTGTAAAAAAAAACAACAAAAAAAAATCATATATACTCCAAATGGCCTGAAACGTGCTCCTAAATACTTTTTGGAAAAATTATTTTCTTAGGACTCAGCACTTTGAGAAATTTTCCCAAAATGTTAGATGGGGGTCAATGGCAGCTATATGAAGGAAGTGAGCTAGAACTCCAAAACTTTGCACACATGTCTAGGGGTCCTGGGGCACCTCCCACACCAAAGGCCAACCCTTTGCCCATTTCCCTCGCCGAGTCGCAACCCTAACCCTAACCCTAACCCTAACCCCTAACCCTAACCCTAACCCGACCCTAACCCTAACCCTAACCCTAACCCTAACCACAACCCTAACCCTAACCCTAGCGCCAACTAGTGGTGTAAAAAAAAAAAACAAAAAAAAATCATATATACTCCAAATGGCCTGAAACGTGCTCCTAAATACTTTTTGGAAAAATTATTTTCTTAGGACTCAGCACTTTGAGAAATTTTCCCAAAATTTTAGATGGGGGTCAATGGCAGCTATATGAAGGAAGTGAGCTAGAACTCCAAAACTTCGCACACATGTCTAGGGGGCCTGGGGCACCTCCCACACCAAAGGCCAACCCTTTGCCCATTTCCCTCGCCGAGTCGCAACCCTAACCCTAACCCTAACCCTAACCCCTAACTCTAACCCTAACCTAACCCTAACCCTAACCCTAACCCTAACCCTAACCCTAACCCTAGCGCCAACTAGTGGTGTAGAAAAAAATAAATAAAATCATATATACTCCAAATGGCCTGAAACGTGTTCCTAAATACTTTTTGGAAAAATTATTTTCTTAGGACTCAGCACTTTGAGAAATGTTCCCAAAATTTTAGATGGGGGTCAATGGCAGCTATATGAAGGAAGTGAGCTAGAACTCCAAAACTTCGCACACATGTCTAGGGGGCCTGGGGCACCTCCCACACCAAAGGCCAACCCTTTGCCCATTTCCCTCGCCGAGTCGCAACCCTAACCCTAACCCTAACCCTAACCCCTAACTCTAACCCTAACCCTAACCCTAACCCTAACCTTAGCGCCAACTAGTGGTGTAAAAAAAAAAAACAAAAAAAAATCATATATACTCCAAATGGCCTGAAACGTGCTCCTAAATACTTTTTGGAAAAATTATTTTCTTAGGACTCAGCACTTTGAGAAATTTTCCCAAAATTTTAGATGGGGGTCAATGGCAGCTATATGAAGGAAGTGAGCTAGAACTCCAAAACTTCGCACACATGTCTAGGGGGCCTGGGGCACCTCCCACACCAAAGGCCAGCCCTTTGCCCATTTCCCTCGCCGAGTCGCAACCCTAACCCTAACCCTAACCCTAACCCCTAACTCTAACCCTAACCCTAACCCTAACCCTAACCCTAGCGCCAACTAGTGGTGTAAAAAAAAACAACAAAAAAAAATCATATATACTCCAAATGGCCTGAAACGTGCTCCTAAATACTTTTTGGAAAAATTATTTTCTTAGGACTCAGCACTTTGAGAAATTTTCCCAAAATTTTAGACGGGGGTCAATGGCAGCTATATGAAGGAAGTGAGCTAGAACTCCAAAACTTCGCACACATGTCTAGGGGGCCTGGGGCACCTCCCACACCAAAGGCCAACCCTTTGCCCAATTTCCCTCGCCAGAT
>CM047515.1:29647712-29660212 GCA_026122265.1 Ammodytes dubius
AGCATGCAAGCTAACACATTATGTGTAAAAAATGACATGTGTCTTCACCTAAATATCCCCTTTTCTTAATCTAGCTAGACATATGAAAGGCTTGCGATTTAAAAAAATAAATAAAAAAAACTTGTAACCCTCCTGCCTTTTGAAACAGGGCTCTTTGTAACAGCTATTCAAACCTTTGGTGTATTTTTCCTTCTCACCCTGCGTTCCAAATCTCATACTTTTTCTTTTTACTACACTACATACTACAGTACAGAAGAGTTTTAGTCTTTTTACTACACTACATACTAAAGTACAGAAGAGTTTTAGTCTTTTTACTACACTACATACTAAAGTACAGAAGAGTTTTAGTCTTTTTACTACACTACATACTAAAGTACAGAAGAGTTTTAGTCTTTTTACTACACTACACACTAAAGTACAGAAGAGTTTTAGTCTTTTTACTACACTACACACTAAAGTACAGAATAGTTTTATGACCACAGACAGGAGAGACAAAAAAAATCAGATGAGGAAGATTTTTTTTTCATTATGTCAAGAATAAAGACGAATACCCCAAAATGCTATTGGAGTTAGTGGGGGCATTTATGTATTTACAGCATACTACAATTGGCGTGCATGTATTGGGACATCCTACATTTTTCTGGCATACTGAATAGTATGGAAGAATGGGGATTGGAACACAGGTTATGTTTGTTTTCAAAATGAACAGGTGAACTTGTTAACATTTCCCTTGGAGCAGCTGTTGACATTCTGCCTGTCCTGCTAGTCGACTGACCTTTACTTAAATCCCTAGTGTGTACACACACACACACACACACACTCACACACACACTAACACACACACACACACACACACACACACACACACTCACTAACACACACACACTGGCACACACACATACTCACAGACAGACATACAAACAGACAAGCACACACACACACACACACACACACACTGGCACACACGCACACACATAGTCACAGACAGACAGACACACACACATAGTCACAGACAGACACACACACCCCACACACACACACACACACTAACACACACACACACACACACACACACGCACACACACATAGTCACAGACAGACAGACGCACACACACATAGTCACAGACAGACATACAAGCACACACACACACACAGACAGACACACATACACACACATAGTCACAGACAGACATACAGACAGACACACACACGCACACACACACACACACACATAGTCACAGACAGACACACACACACACACATAGTCACAGACAGACACACACACACACACATAGTCACAGACAGACACACACACACACACACACACACACACACACACACACACACACTGTAGTATGCAAGGCCTCTGACTAAAACAGACCTTGTGTTCACGGCTTAACATAGACTAAAGTGTGCATTACAATCCCCATACTTCCCTGCTATTTAGTTTGGTACGCGAAGTAACAGAATTTACACTCAAGTTCCTCCGTGGTGAGAATGTCCACATAGCCACAACCATTGCCACCTCCGAATCGCATACTTTCTACTATATAGTTTGGTAGAAAAAATATTTAGGATGTCCCGATTCTTGTGGCCAGATTTAGGATGGTTAGAAGTACCCGGATGTCCTACTTCATGCGGCCAAGATTGTTAGTGTTGAAAACTGCATCCTATTTGGGGCGATTCTGACCCACAATCCAGTGCGCACGTGAAGTGACGTCACATCGACGAAGCCTCCATATGAAAACAAACGGGGATGCGACGGATATAAAAGCAAGAGGCAAGATCAAGGCGCAATGTTATGATGAAATAAGAGAGTAAAAGTATGTCCCAATAGTATGCCTACTGCATCCTAACTAGATTATTTTTATCGTCGGATGTAGTATGTAGAATAGAAAAAAGAAAGAGGAGGAGATTCGGAACGCAACCCCAGTCAAAAAAAGTTTGGGTCCAGGTTGGGCGAAAAGAGACAAAGCAAGTTCCCCATAGATGGAAACGTTGTCCACTCCACTGACGGTCTAGAAACATATTTAGTTTGTCCCAATACATGATGTCAGATGCAGCATGCTGGAAAGTACCCGTGTGCCCTATTTTTAGTGTGGAAATCACTTCAGCATCTTTTTCTGACCCACAATCCACTGCAGCAGAAGTTACATCACATGGACTGAGCCTCCCAGTGAAAACAACCAGCAATGAGACGGATATATAAGCATACATTTATTCAGAGTAAAAAAAAAAGTAGGGGAGAGGGGCCTAAGTTGTGCCGGTGGGGAAGTTGTGCCACCCCTTGTTTCTAGAAAACCGTTGAAGAAATTGGAAATGTGACCACATATTTAAGAAGAGCCATCCATTTGACTCATCCTGTAAAGAAGGGAGACACAAGGAATAAGATATAAGCACATTTAAGCTAAAAAACTGTGTTTTGCCTTTCAAAGTAAAATTTCCATGATCAAGGTTTTTTGATTATTGTGTCTGAACAATTTTAGACACGTTTGAAAACATTTGACACATGTTTTAGTGCTTTAGTATGCTACATTTTGAGTCTATACAGATAGCACGATGTCAGCCCTAAATAGCTACATCATGCCTATTATCCAAATTTCTGGGGTTGGGTGATTTTTATTTTTCTATTTTGTTTTGAAATTTTAACACCCACTTAAAGGAGCTATGAGGAACTTTTAAATATTTCTGAAACAGTCTCATTTTTCCTCTGATCATAAATTAAATGTAACAGCAAACGAGACCATCAGTGTAAAATAATGCTATTTTTATATAGTTTTTCTTAATGCCTTTGTCATGGGTATACGCTCACCCAGGAACAACAGCTGGCGTGGTAAAAACACTACCGCTTTTTGTCCAAAGGGGGGCGCTAGAATTAACACACACTGAAAGTTCCTCTGAGCACCTTTAAGTCATAAGTCACATGGAAGTTGTTAATCTTTCATCTTAGGGATTTCGCCTCCAACAGGAGTTTAGTTTTCCGTCCGGTTTAGGTGGAGTAAGTTATATTAATCTTGTTTATTGTGTGTGTGTGTGTGTGTCTCAGACTGTGTGTGTGTGTGTGTGTCAAACTATGTTAGAGGGTGTGTGTGTGTCAGACTATGTTAGAGGGTGTGTGTGTGTGTGTGTGTGTGTGTTCTCTGTATTTTTTTTTTTTTTTAACCTTTATTTATACCATTCACACACACATTCATACACCGATAGCATCAGGCTAACTATCGACATTCACACGAGGCAAGGTGGGTGAAGTGTCTTGCCCAAGGAGGACACAACAACTATGACACAGGTGGCAGGGCGGGGATCGAACCTCCAACCCTTTGATCATCGGCCGACCCGCTCTACCACCTGAGCCACAGTCGCCCACAGTCTGTAACTGTGTTAACATAGCTGTCAACAGATCCTCTTATAACTCTGCAACACAAGAACCATACAGTCATTCCTCTGTCCTGACTCCAACCAACTGTAATCCTGAACGTGTGTGTGTGTGTGTGTGTGTTGTATGTATGTGTATTGTGTGTGTTCTCTGTGTGTGTGTTTGTCGCTCTGTGTGTGTGTGTGTTTCTGTGTGTGTGTCTCTCTGTGTGTTTGTGTCTCTCTCTTTGTGTTTGTGTCTCTCTCAACGTGTGTGTGTGTGTGTGTGTGTGTTTGTCTCTCTCTGTGTGTTTGTGTCTCTCTCTGTGTGTGTGTGTGTGTCTGTGTGTGTGTGTGTGTGTGTTTGTCTCTCTCTGTGTGTTTGTGTCTCTCTCTGTGTGTGTGTCTGTGTGTGTGTGTGTGTGTGTGTTGTCGCTCTGTAGTGTGTGTGTCTCTCTCTGTGTGTTTGTGTGGTGTGTGTGTGTCTGTGTGTGTGACTCTCTGTGTGTTTGTCTCTCTCTGTGTGTTTGTGTCTCTCTCTGTGTGTTTGTGTGGTGTGTGTGTGTCTGTGTGTGTGACTCTGTGTGTTTGTGTCTCTCTCAATATGTGTGTGTGTGTGTGTGTGTGTGTGTCTCTGTCTGTGTGTTTGTGTCTCTCTCAACATGTGTGTGTGTGTGTGTTTGAGACACATTATTTCTATTTTGGTACAGTTGGACTTGGCCTTTCTTCTGTCTGGCAGGTAACCAGCTGAGATTTATAGACAGTGAATTTCTCCTATAAACCCAGTTGGCTGCTCAAAGTAGGTTAAGAACCCATGTAGCTGTGTGTGTGTGTCTGCATTTGTGTCAGTAGCCATGTTTCAATCCACACGTTTTTATGTAAATTAAGTAATATGCAAGGAAAAGAAAAAAATTATAAAGGAAACATTAAAAAAAAAAAAAAATTAATAACATTGATACAAACTTCTCATCAAATTTTCTCTTAATGGGAAAAATACTTATGTGATACACGCTGAATAACTGTGTGTGTGTGTGTGTGTGACTTTTTTAGAGGGTGTGTGTGTGTGTGTGTGTCAGACTGTTTTAGAGGGTTGTGTGTGTGTGTGTGTGTGTGTGTGTGTGCGTTTAGACAAATCAATTGAACATACATTATCCACTTCCAGCGATGAATTATAATGTGTGAAGTGGGTTGGAGTCGCACAGAGACATATTTGAAGTGCTACGTTTAGTGTGACTGCTATTAATAAACGGCTCTCTGTGTGTGTGTGTGTGTGTGTGTGTGTGTCAGTGTGTCTATCTGTGGTGTGTGTGTGTGTGTGTGTCTCCTGGGTGTGTGTTGTGATCTAGAGGCTCTCATTATCCTCAAAGTGTTAACCATCTCCATTAAGCCATTACATAGGACAGACACACACACACACACACACACACCCTCCGTCACTCACACTCTCTGTTACTTACCCATTTACATTCACCTAATTCAAGTTGATTGATTGATTGATTGATTGATTGGGTTTATTTCGAAGCATGTTAGCTTTGTTAATAAAAAACAAAGTGAAAACAGTAGATGAATAAAAAAGAAAATCTACACACTGCACTTTTTAATTTGCAAAATATGTTTGAAAGCAGTTATATAAAAAATCGAAATCATAAATTCAAAAAATTCCCATCCTAAGGAATCAATTCCACAATAGGAACGTCTAAGAAGTTATTTTATAATTTGCTGTTAAAGAGACTCTTTCTGGAACTTTACGGCAACTGTGATGTCTTGGTCCTTTTTAACTGTGTGTGTGTTTGCGTGCGCGTCTCCTGTGTGTGTGTGTGTGTGTGTGTGTGTGTGTGTGTTGTGTGTGTGTGTCCATATACCATTTAAACTGTGAAAATCTCCCAAAGAAGTCGCAGCACCACACACTCACTCACTCTCACACTCTCTCACACACACACACAGCCAAGCACTTAGACTCATTACCAGTGATTTGATGGAACCCACTCAACCATAGTGTTTGTTTGTTTTCTCCCAAAAGGAAAAATGCAGCTCTGAAGTAGTAGCAACAAAATGCTAATTAGAAACACAGTCAATGTTACATCAACTCACAGACTGTGTGTGTGTGTGTGTGTGTGTCTCTGTGAGTGTGTCTCTGTCTGTCTGTGTGTGTGTGTGTGTGTGTGTGTGTGATTAGAAAGGCAATCAGAAAAAGTAGATTAAATGCTGTTTTAATGAGTTTAGCAATCACATGGACAACAGTTAGTGTTTTTCAAATAGGAGGTTTTTAAGAGCAACAAAAGTAAGTGTGTGTGTGTGAGATAAACAATGCAGAGAGAGTGGGGCCTGTGTTGATGCTTCTCCGTGTTTGTATGTGTGTGTGTAGTCGCTTGTTGTATCGGCAGTTATTTGTATTCATAGCGGAAGACTGTTTTGTTGTGTGACGCTCGGCAGCTAAGAAAGATTGCATTTAAAAAAAGGATTTTACATTTTGTTTTTTCCCCCCCCCGACAGGTTTCGTATTCGGATGTTTTTGCGTCTCTATCACCTTTAAACCTGCAGTGTGTAGAATTTTATTTCCTAGCAGATTTTGTAGAAAGTAATTATAATATCCATAAGTTGTGAGGACTGGGGGGGGGGGGTTTGGGACACAGGTGCGGACCAAGGGGTTTCTAAAAGTTATCCCCAGAGGGATAACCACTGAATCGCTAAAGCGAAGAAGGGGAGGGGGAGAAAGCAAAAAGCCACACAGGCTACTTTAAAATCCCAAACTAAAGTGAGAACAAAACCATCACTGCCAAGCAGCTGAACGGACAGACGAACACTTCAACAATTATTTTCTCTTAAACTCAGAGGGCACTAGGGTACAACCTCTCACTACCTCTGAAGGTGAGACAATGAGCAGCACAGAGCACTGGGGTCTCAGGGCAGATATAATCTCTTCACACCTGGGCTCAATCAGCCAATCAGTGCCACACACACCTGATTGCAGTGAGGAAATCAGTCACCATTCTCACGGAGGCAAAAGATTCCGTGGATTCACAGGGCTGAAATCTACCGTTTCCTCACATAAGTACATTTAATTTAGTGCATAATAGCTGAAAAACATTTTTGAATCATTCTAGAACTGTGTAGAACTTTCTTGATGACGTCATATTACACACTGCACCTTTAAAGGGACACTGTGTAACAGTTTAAGTTATTTATTAGCTAAAATCAATATCCTCATTCATAAATATGTCCTCATTGGTGTAAAATCACCTCTGCCAATAATCTGAATTATCCTCCTGAGCGGAGAATTACAAATATTAATGTTACATTTTGTACATTGAGCAGGCAAGTCTTATGGGAGGCATCCATGTTGGTTGGAATGTCATCAGGTGCATTGTTTAAAATTTAGAATTGTTCTTGTCCTTGAAGGCCACTGTAGCTTCTGTTATTATTCTAAAGGGTTGGGGTTACCCAGGGAGCGTTGCATTCTAGAACTTTCTAGATGATGTCATATTACACACTGCACCTTTAAAGCACCACTGGGCTTTCACTGTTCTGCAATTTCTGCTTTTTATAGTTTATTTACACTATAGCACTGCTGGAGCAATTATGTCATAGGACATTTGACATCACAGATGGCCTACAAGTATGTGGGCACCCAAACATAGGTGTGTGTGTGTGTGTGTGTGTGTGTGTGTGTGTGTGTGTGTGTGCGCGTGTGTGTGTGAACCCCTTGTTTTTGTACGTTTATATGTCAACATGTTATTTCAAAAACATGGGTGTGTATATGCTGTCATAGCAAATTGGGGAATGTCCCACATCTAAAAAAAAATACCAATTTCCATCATCGGATAGGTGTGTGTGTGATGGTGGCACAGTGTGTGTGTGTGCGCGATGGTGGCAGTGTGTGTGTGTGTGGTGGTGGCACTGTGTGTGTGTGTGTGTGTGTGATGGTGGCACAGTGTGTGTGTGTGTGTGTGTGTGTGTGTGATGGTGGTGGCACAGTGTGTGTGTGTGTGTGTGTGTGTGTGTGTGATGGTGGCACAGTGTGTGTGTGTGTGTGTGTGTGTGTGTGTGTGATGGTGGTGGCACAGTGTGTGTGTGTGTGTGTGTGTGTGTGTGATACTGAATTTACGATCGGAAAGGCTTATTCTGAGGGAATATAGTGTTTGCTGACAAATACTAACATTCTGATTTAGCAGGTATAATGTTTACAACACACACACACACAGTCACACACA
This sequence comes from Ammodytes dubius, assembly GCA_026122265.1. Classification (NCBI taxonomy): domain Eukaryota; kingdom Metazoa; phylum Chordata; class Actinopteri; order Uranoscopiformes; family Ammodytidae; genus Ammodytes; species Ammodytes dubius. The sequence goes on from CM047515.1 coordinate 29,655,275, forward strand.
CACACACACACACACACACACACACACACACACACACACACACACACACACTGCAGACACACACACACAGAGACACACACACTCTATTATGCACATATCTCTAGTTCAGTGTGTATGCAGGATAAAATTTACTACTTGGGAAAGCATGTCATGTATGCACGTCATCTATCTGTCTGTCTGTCTGTCTGTCCGTCCGTCCGTCTCTCTCTCTCCTCTCTCTCTCTCTCTCTCTCTCTCTCTCTCTCTCTCTCTCTCTCTCTCTCTCTCTCTCTCTCTCTCTCTCTCTCTCTCTCGAGTTTTTAACATATTTGGGGTTTCCTGAAAAGTGTTTTATATAACCGAGGTGTTATGTGTTGTGAGAGGAATCGGTTGTTTCGGATGTTTTTAGCCTTTTGAGCAGCACTGCAGATTCACTCACTCACTCACTCTCACTCACTCACTCACTCACTCACTCACTCACTCACTCACTCACTCACTCACTCACTCACTCACTCACTCACACACTCACACTCACTCTACTCACTCTCACAACCCTCACACTTCTTCTTCTTCTAAGTTGTCGTGCATTCGTCTATGACGTCACATTTATGCCCTGAGGATGAAGGAGTGCAAAAGTCCGAGGTCTTGGCGTCTTGCTGGGAGGGGTTGGGGTGGGTGGGGGTGAGTCAGGGGTTGTGGAGGTTGCAGAGGGGTGGGTGGGGGGGGGGGGGGGGGGGAGGGGGCATAAAGTGAGACTTGTGCAATAGATGCTTAAGGTGGGGAAAGGGTGCACCATCCTCAATCCAACATCTTGGCAAGCCACAGTTAGGCTGGAGGCAAGGTGAGATCCAAGACGGCCAGTCACTGTGGAGTGTTGCAGGAGACTGCCAAGTCGTCGGTATAGTGGCGCTCGCCTGGTGCGGGTCTCCACCGCAGATTTTTCATTTTGGGTTTTCTCCCATAGTCTTTTCCCAGCCACACACACACTCACACACACACACACACTCACACACTCACACACTCACACACTCACACACTCACACACACACACACACACACACTCACACACACACTCCACACACTCACACACTCACACACTCACACACACACACACACACACACTCACACACTCACACACACACACACACACACACTCACACACACACTCACACACTCACACACTCACACACTCACACACACACACACACACACACTCACACAGGGAGGAAGACACACACACACACAGTAGCTATAGGATGTTGTTTTCATTCTGAGCAGCACTGCAGAATCAGCTGCTGCTGCTGCTGGCTAGGAGAAAAACAAACACTGCAAGGTCAGAGAGAGAGAGACACACACACACACACACACACACACACACACACACACAGAGGGGGAGAACACACACACAGAGGGAGACACACACAGAGGGAGGGAGAGACACACACACACAGAGGGAGAGAGAGAGAAACACAGACACAGAGGGAGATACAGAGAGAGAGAGAGAGACAAAAGGGAGACAGACACACACACACACAGGGAGAGAGAGACACACACAGAGGAAGAGACACACACACACACAGAGGGAGAGAGGGAGAGAGAGGGAGAGAGGGAGAGAGAGAGAGAGAGAGGTAGCAGGCCGTCCATCCATCCTCTCTTTCCTCCATCAAGATGGATTCAGACAACTACGAGTCGGGTAGGAGGATGTTTATAATATGTGACCCCTGTGTGTGTGTGTGTGTGTGTGTGTGTGTGTGTGTGTATGAGCAGCCTTGTGTGTGTATGTCTACCTGTGTGTGTGTGTGGGGGGGGGGTGTGTGTGTGTGTGTATGAGCAGCCTTGTGTGTGTATGTCTACCTGTGTGTGTGTGTGTGTGTAATTGTGTGTGTAATTGTGTGTGCAGCCTGAGCGTACCCGACTGTGTGTGTATCTGCGTGTTTTATGGTTTGTTTTTGTGTGACTGTGTGTGTGTGTGTGTGTATTTGCTAACACAGTCCCAGGTCTGTGTGTCAGTGAACTATATCTCTGCTCGAAGGCGGCTCCATTGATTTGAACCACGGAGCTATCGGCCAATCAAAAGCAACGATTCCACTCGACTCACTCACCTCTAGACCAATAGGATCCATAGACAGACAAACAGCTCAGGTTCCATGTTGTCTTAGCGACTAAGGGATAGGTTTAAAAGTCCCAATGAATCAGAGGAAAAATTATACTTTCAGAAATATTTAAACAGTTCCTCGTAGCTACTTTAAAGAAAAGGAAACGCCTCAGTTATTAGTTATTACATCCATATACAAACTGTATAAACATAAAGGCATCAAGAGATTCTTTATAATTTTTTTTTTTTAATTTTTTTTTCTAACCTTTATTTATACAGGTAAATCCCATTGAGACCGAAGACTCTTTTGCAAGGGAGACTGTGTGTGTTTTCCTTTCCCACGTTACTATTCACACACACATAGCAGGCTAACTATCGACATTCACACGAGGCAAGGTGGGTGAAGTGTCTTGCCACAACAAGGACACAACAACCATGACACAGGTGGCAGGGCGGGGATCGAACCTCCAACCCTTTGATCATCGGCCGACCCGCTCTACCAACTGAGCCACAGTCGCCCCAAAATAATAATAATAATAATATATTTTTAAGATCATGGGACCTTTTGTAGAGAGGAAATTAACTGGAGATAACTGCAGAGCTTCTTCTCACAACAAGTTGACATAAATTAATTCACCAGTAGTGTGTGTGTGTGTGTGTGTGTGTGTGTGTGTGTGTGTGTGTGTGTGTGTGTGTGTGTGTGTGTTGTCAGCAGTGATCTAGCAGGGTGGATGGGAGGGACTTAATTGAGCATGAAAGACAACAGCTGACCGTCGGTGCCGCTAGTCAAACATCTGCGAGGCCTCGAAACTCAAGGACAAACACACACACACACACACACACACACACACACACACACACACACACATAAAGAGGCACGCACGCACGCACACACACACACACACACACACACACAAAATAGGGAGACACACATGCACACACTCACGCACGCACACACATAAAGAGACACGCACGCACGCACACACACACAAATAGGGAGACACGCACGCACACACACAAACATAGAGAGACACACACACACAAATAGGGAGACACACACACACGAGAACTCTCATTGAAATGCATGTCTGGTAACCAAATCCCAAGCTTGGATATCATAAGGCGAGAAACAGCAAACACATTTTTTGTCTATGTATCTTCCATAACATGTCTTCTTTCATACTAGTATAAATCAAAAGGTCCAACATGTACATTCAGGTGTTTATTTGACTAAACCTTGTCTGTTTGCGTCTGTATATTTCTCCTATACAACCATCTTTAACGGACATTATCTCAACATTGGTATCTGAAGTGTAATGTTTCTGGCAGGCATAATTAAAGGTGCTATGAGGAACTTTCAGTTTGTGTTAATTCTAGCGCCCCCCTTTGGACAAAAGCGGTAGTGTTTTTACTACGCCAGCTGTTGTTCCTGGGTGAGCGTATACCCATGACAAAGGCATTAAGGAAAACTATAGAAAAATAGCATTATTTGCACTGATGGTCTCATTTGCTGTTACATGTAATTTATGATCATCAGAGGAAAAATTAGACTGTTTCAGAAATATTTAAAAGTTCCTCGTAGCACCTTTTTTTTTAAAGTATTTGAGAAGTTCAAATGAGAGCAAAACTTTCTTTGCTGATGACACTTAATTTGTAATCAGCGAGTTAGAAATTAAGGCACACACACACACACCTACACACACACACACACACACACACAGACACACACACACACACACACACACACACACACACACACACACACACACACACACCTACACACCTACACACAGAGACCTTGAGGGGTCAAAATCACTTCTTCGGTCAGTACAGATAGTTTCAAAGTTATAATTACAATCAACCATTATGACTTCTTCCCGGGGATAACAGTCACATCGGGCTAATCAGTGAACTTACTTTAATTCTCGACCTTTCACAACACAGAGAAACTTTGTTAGCTCGTGTGTTTTAAATTTAATTTATATTTTCCTCTTTTAAAGGGTTTGTTTTAACTTCTGACCAATGGCATTTGAGGTAACTTGTGAATTAAGAAGTGTTCTCAATACGATCAGGGTTAACTGTGTGTGTGTGTGTGTGTGTGTGTGTGTGTGTGTGTGTGTGAAAGCAGCAGCAAAGCGGGTACTACGTCATCAACCACCCGCTACGCAAGGGGAATTCTGCTGTGATGTATGTAACCGAATTTGCGGATCACGAATAGGACTGCACAGCCACAGACGAACCCATCAGAAGTAGCCAAGAGCCATGGACTTTTTGATTCTTCTGATTCTTCATCCTCAAGGGCATAAATGTGACGTCATCGTCGAAATCGACGGACAACTTAAGAAGAAGTGTGTGTGTGTGTGTGTGTGTGTGTGTGTGTGTGTGTGTGTGTGTGTGTGTGTGTGTGTGTGTGTGTGTGTGTGTGTGTGTGTACGTTATTTCAATGCATTGATATTCAGTGCTATTCAATGGTAGCCTGGTCCTACCAGACCATCGTACTTCATTTCATTTGTACAGAAGGTCTGGCAGTGCTGTAATTGGCAAACGTTCACTCACTTGAAGGCGGGTGTCTGTTGAAGTTTAAAACTATTGGATCTGCCCAGTGCCACTCTGGATCTGCCAACCAATCGCATCACGTTTGGTCGTCACGTGTGTCATGAGCCGGCTTCTGGCAACTGAAACTGGAGCGCGACTTCGACGTCATCGTTCTCAGCCACTCCCTCTGTTCGCTGATTGGACCGGCTGTCGAATCTCCGGCAAAACTGGGAAATGGGCTGTACACCCAGACTGACTACTGAAGGGAAAATAAAATTTGGCCGGAAGTAGGCGGGCGGCGACTGTGATTAAAAAATAGTGTAGAGTAG
>CM047515.1:29667712-29677712 GCA_026122265.1 Ammodytes dubius
TCACAATTGTGAAAAAGGGTAGATTACGGCCTGTAACTGCTGGACAACATCCTATCACATAATACAAGTGTCATGAATTTGAAAAAGAATTCTCATTGCTTTAGTACTTAATCTAAAAAGACATGTTTATATCATGGTGGCTGTATAGAAAAAAACTTAAGGCATAGGAATAACCACTACACAAAATATGTCTGATTGATTGTCGGTCAAATGACATCACAGATTAATGATAATCCTCAGAGTATAAATATCACAGAGGAAGTGAGACATGAGATGTGAATCAGATATGTTACAAATATGAAGACACACGTGAGCTTTAGTGAACAAAGTAACAATAATTCATTGAAGAACAGAAGAGACGAAAAATGTCTGCTTGTGTTTTGGCTACCCATGCAACTCTTTCTACTTACAATTAGGGATGCACCGAACAGTCGGCCACCGAAAATGTCAAAATAAGTCATTTTCGGTTTCGGCCCGAAACAGTTAAAAGGCCGAACAAAATTACTGAAAATTTACGAACTAAATGACACTAAGGAAATATGTTTTTAAAAGAGCTTCCTGTAAACCAGGAAATGGCAGTAAAGAGAGACGTAACCGTGTATGCCAGTCCACGTCTGTTTGTGAGCGCGCAGCAGGAGCAGTTTGGAGCGTGCATGAAAATGTCAGAGTCCAGTGTGGGAGCATTTTTTCAAACTGGGTGAAACACGGCGCAGACAGTGCAATGCTTTATGCAGCATAAAGTTAAAACTCTAGTCCAAGACTGATGTTTAATCACCATAGAAACACAAAAGCCTTGTGCGAGCGAAGCAGCGATTCACCCGGTGAAACTCTGACAGTTGGTAACGGTGTCATTCACAGTGACACCTCGCCGGTGAGAGCCGCCGCTCAATTTTTTTTTAGTTTGACAGCTAAAATGATGACCGGAGATATCCTGTCCGTTAGCGCTATTGGGGGGAAAAGGCTCCTACGATCTGATTGCATTTCTCAAGCCTGAATACACAGAGCCATGTCGGGAAACTGACAGCGCGACTAAATATACTATGTCCAGTGAGCCGCCTCCCCCCGTTAGTTTCAGTCTACAGACGAAAATGTTACAATCACATAGCATGGACATCTTTTAAAGCCTCTCATTGTTATAATCAGGGCTTTAATGCAAATTCTGAAGTCTGAACATTACGGTGGCAGCTGTGGTGCAGGTTTTTTAAAGCAACTCAACCTGTGTTTGAGGAGAACATGTGGGAGTTCATGTATGCAATGTTGAATAATTGACTAAATAACAAAACTGCAAAAGCCTCTTTCTTTTCGGTTTCGGCCAAGAATTTTCATTTCGGTGCATCCCTACTTACAATTTGGGATATTGAAGCAAAGCTTTTATGGAAAATCGGGAACTGACTTCTGAGCAAGATGCCCTGGAGCACACAAAGGCTTGCACGTTGGTGATCGGAACACAACCTGCTGCTCAACACTAGCAAAACCAAGGAGATGATCATAGACTTCAGGGAACACAAGGGGGAACCAGCCCAACTGAGCATCAACGGGGACTGTGTTCAGCGGGTGTCCTTCAAATTCACTGGGACACACATAGCCCAGGACCTCTCCTGGACTGTTTGTAGAATACGGAAGAAATCAAAATAAACACGACGACATCAGACAAAAGCTGCGCGATATAGGAAGGCTTTCATTAGCGATGCATGAAAAGTCAATATCTTGCTTTGAAGACGCACATGGGTGCCACATGGTCCTGATTTTGTTGGAGATCCTATTTTCCAGATTTTTGTGCGTTCCAAATTTCATAGTTTGTTTTTTGCAAGTGTCACATGACTAGTGTGGACATATGGGTGTCCGTAAAACATATGATCGCATTTTGTATTCTTTTTTTTGGTCTCCTCTAAAGAGAGAAGTTGCATCGTACATTAAAATGTGTCATAAGTGTCAGTTGACCGGAAAACCGAAACAGAGCCAGTTCCTCTCTGTCCAATTCCGGCATTTAGTCAACCGTTTGAACATTTCATTTTTGACTGTGTTGGTCCCCTCCCTCGTTCTCGTTCGGGTGCAATCTATTTGTTGACGGTGATGTGCCAGAGCACGAGGTATCCAGCAGCATACCCATTACGCACCATCACCACTTAATCTGTAGTGCGCGCCCTGACTCAGTTTATCTCTATATTTGGAATCCCCTAAATCTTTCAGTAAGACCAAGGTTCTAACTTTTCATCTGTTTCAGCATCAGCCTACCATGTAGCCAAGGGGCTCTTGAGAGGTTCCACGCCACGTTGGAGTCTTTACTCCGTACATACTGTACACAGTTAGATGGAGACTGGGAAGAGGGTTTACCCTGGTTGATGCTGGGGGCTAAGGAGTGAAGTCAGGAAAGTACAGGCTATAGCCCAAACGATCTGGTGTTTGGACACAGTGCGTGGCCCTTTGGCTGTTTTGAAGGACGATTGGAAGAAGTCCGAGACACATTAAACCAAAACAACAAACTTTCAGGCTAAATTTACTGTTTCACATGCAGTTGTTTAGCAAGTTTCAGACAAATACAGTCCTTGTGGGCTCCATCCCTCATGCAGTGGCAGAGCTTGAGGAAGATGTGTTGTCCACTACTGACAAATCCCTGTTAAACGGCAGGTTGTAGAATTAAACTCCTGTTGGTTGGAACAAGCGCAGGACTTGTATTGTTGGTGAGGACCAGTGGATTGTATAGGGGCCTAAATGCTATTTGTGTTTGGTGGACTTACTCTTAGGATGAGGTCATAATTTCAAGGTTCAACACATCTTCAGATTTCCATGCAAATCCTCTCCATTCTAATTTTTTCTCATTTCTAACCCTAAAGTATTATTACCCCTTGAACTTTTCCACATTTTGTCACTTAACAACAACGCACGTTAATGTATTTCATTGGGATTTTATGTGATGGACCAACACAAAGTGGGCTAGGGTGTGTGTGTGAAGTCCCATGACTGTGCTATGGTTTATATGGACAATGGTATGTAAGGACTTTATCCTAAAATGCTTTTCAAAGTGTAAGTCATTATAATATCTCAGTGTATGTGTGTAAAGCAGTGATCTGACTCAAATATAACTTAAGAGGTCCTTAAGGTTTATAGGGTCCTGTCTCAGTGTTGGGTTGGGATTTTATGTGATGGACCAACACAAAGTGGGCTAGTGTGTGTGTGTGAAGTCCCATGACTGTGCTATGGTCTATATGGACAATGGTATGTAAGGACTTTATCCTAAAATGCTTTTCAAAGTGTAAGTCATTATAGTATCTCAGTGTATGTGTGTAAAGCAGTGATCTGACTCAAATATAACTTAAGAGGTCCTTATGGTTTATAGGGTCCTGTCTCAGTGTTGGGTTTCACTTCGGTTTATCAGAATACATTGACCAGCTGCATTTGATCTGTATGTTTGTTGAATGTGTGGAAGTTCTTTAGTTACATACAGTATCTCACAAAAGTGAGTACACCCCTCACATTTCTTCACATTTTTCTTTATATCTTTCCATGGGACAACACTGAAGAAATGACACTTTGATACAATGTAAAGTAGTCAGTGTACAGCTTGTATAACAGTGTAAATTTACTGTCCCCTCAAAATAACTCGACACAGCCATTAATGTCTAAACTGCTGGCAACAAAAGTGAGTACACCCCTTAGAAAAAATTTACAAATTGGGCCCAAAGTGTAAATATTTTGTGTGGCCACCATTATTTTCCAGCACTGCCTTAACCCTCTTGGGCATGTAGTTCACTAGAGCTTCACAGGTTGCAACTGGAACCCTCTTCCACCCATTTATGACAGCATCACAGAGCTGGTGGATATTAAAGACCTTGCGCTCCTCCACCTTCTGTTTGAGGATGCCCCAAAGATGCTCAATAGGGGTTAGGTCTGGAGACATGCTTGGCCAGGCCATAACCTTTACCCTCAGCTTTTTTAGCAAGCCACTGGTCGTCTTGGAGGTGTGTTTGGGGTCGTTATCATGTTGCAATACCACCCTGCGGCCCAGTTTACGAAGGTTGAGTGCACGTGGTCAGCGTCGTACACAGAGGTTGGCTTTGGAAAATAGACGTATGAGTGCTGCCAGCATTGCTGAAGGGCTTGAAGGGGTGGGGGGTCAACCTGTCAGTGCTCAGACCATACGCCGCACTCTGCATCATACTGGTCTGCATGGCTGTCATCCCAGAAGGAAGCCTATTCTAAAGATGATGCACAAGAAACCCCACAAAAAGTTTGCTGAAGACAAACAGACTACGGACATGGATTACTGCAACCATGTCCTGTGGTCTGATGAGACCAAAATACATTTATTTGGTTCAGATGGTGTTAAGAGTGTGGAGCGGCAACCAGGTGAGGAGTACAAAGACAAGTGTGTCTTGCCTAGAGTCAAGCATGGTGGTTGGAGTGTCATGGTCTGGGGCTGCATGAGTGCTGCCAGCACTGGGGATCTACAGTTCATTGAATTCTAACATGTACTGTGACATACTGAAGCAGAGCATGATCCCCTCCCTTCATAAACTGGGCCGCAGGGCAGTACTGCAACATGATAACGACCCCAAACACACCTCCGAACGACCACTGGCTTGCTAAAGAAGCTGAGGGTAAAGGTTATGGACTGGCCAAGCATGTCACCAGTCTTAAACCCTATTGAGCATCTTTGGGGCATCCTCAAACGGGAGATGGAGGAGCGCAAGGACTCTAATATCCACCAGCTCCTTGATGTCGTCATGAATGGGTAGAAGAGGGTTCCAGTTGCAACCTGTGAAGCTCTAGTGAACTACATGCCCAAGAGGGTTAAGGCAGCGCTAGAGAATAATGATGGCAAAACAAAAAATTGACACTTTGGGCCCAATTTGGACATTTTTTCTTAGGGGTGTACTCACTTTTGTTGCCAACAGTTTAGACATTAATGGCTGTGTGTCGAGTTATTTTGAGGGGACAGTAAATTAACACTGTTATACAAGCTGTACACTGACTACTTTACATTGTATCAAAGTGTCATTTATTCAGTGTTGTCGCATGGAAAGATATAATGAAATATTTGAAGAAATGTTAGGGGTGTACTCACTTTTGTGAGATACTGTATGTTGGATTGTGGACCCAGTCAAAAGTAACAATGAAATGCATGATATTTGCCTTTACATGACTAAGGACAAGTTTCAGTGGATTGTTTAAAACGCTTACATAAATAGCCTTGATTCCTTTCACATAATGTTAACAGGGAACATTCTTTAAGATATATCTTCTTTTTTCACTTTTTGCGTGGTGACCCCTGGAAAGTTCAGGGGTCACAAAGTCCCCATCCACAGCTGAAATCTTTATAAAAGAAAAGTAATTTTCAAGTCTTTCCAGAGATTCTCAATTCGATTGAGGTCTGGGCTTTGACTGGTCCATTCTGACACATGACTATGCTTTGATCTAAACCATTCCATTGTAGATCTGGCTGTATGTTTAGGGTGGTTGTCATGCTGGACGCGTGTGACTTATATTGCACATTATTTTAGTCTGTTCTGAGTCTGAAGTGTTTCCAGACAACACAATTAGTTTTACCTTTCCTCTCGACCAAAGGCTGACTATCTTCCGTATTTTAGTAGTGTTTCAAAACACCCGGCGATGCGCAACATCTCCCTCCTACTCTCTGGACCAGCCGAAAGCTAAACTATCAGGTGAGGGCGGGGCCGAGTGGAGCGCACGGCTGAAAGGGTTCACTGAATTTAAAAGCCTGCATGTCACGGCGTGGGCAACAGTGATAGTTTAATAACAATTATTTTGTTTTCATGATTGAGACTAGGGCTGGGCGATATATCGAATATATTCGATATATCGCGAGATGTGCTCCAGGGGATGTATAAAATGACCCTGTCGCGACCATCGAATACAAATTGGCACGTAATGTGTTTTTTTTAGCCGCCGCCGCCACCACCGGCAAACTCGCTGGTGTTCGCTTCTATCGCTCTTTCCTGTGGCTCTCTGCCTCACAGACTCACATGCATTGGCAACTCACTCACTCACCCCTCCCAACCAGAGTCTCCTGGGCGCGCACCTGTGATGTAGTCTGTGCCCTGTGAGTGTTTACTTTTATCGCCATGTGAAAACAACGACGAGAGGGGGAGAAAAAAAGACGAGGGCTCTGCTCTTATGACAGCCGAACGAGCGGGTGGAGGGGGCGCGAAAGACGGCGAAGGCGGCTGTCGTTCATAGCATGGACCTTTTTTGTAGACGGGCGCTTGACAGCATAAGGGGCCGCTGTACAGAGCCTGGTCCTTATGAGAGGAAAGCGAACGAGCGCCGGGGGAGTTTTTGGTCCAACGTCACACAACCACGGCATCCCATTTATTTCTCAGCCGTATTTATTTAAATCCTCTGATTGTCTTCCAGTTTTATTTTCATTAACTAAATACAGGAGAATTAAACAATAAGGCAGGTAACAGAGGGACGATGAGCCACCTGCTGTTTGCGCTCGCATGAATCTCTCTCTCGGACTAACAGGCAGAAAACGAAACTTAACTTAGACAGGGAGCAAGTTGCAACTGCTCTTAAAGCGACAGTAACCATTATACATGTCAGAGCCTTTTATACACATAGACTACTATTATGGATCAAAACCTGTTCTGCATTTAAAGTGTGGCTGCTATCTTCAGGGGGTTAGTGGTGATAAACAATTAGTAAGTGGTTGTAATGAGTCATAATTAGTGTTCTCAGTTTACAGATTAACAGAAGATGGAAAAAACTGTTTCCAAATAATAATGCTGGATCCATTGTATGGGAGTGGAAGGATGTGGAATAATCAATACAATGTGCAAACTCTTTGCCATGTGCAAGTTTCAAATTGTTTCAATAGAAAGCACTAAAGAATATAAACATGTTTCATGTAGCCTAATGCATTGTTAGTGCAGGCACATTTTGCAGGGACTATTTAAATCATATTACTGGTGTGATGTTGTGCAAAAAATTAATTAAATTGAGCATTTAGGATGTGCTCTAGAGGAGATTTGAAATATATCGAGATATATATCGTGTATCGAGATATAGTAAAAAAATATCGAGATATTGATTTTGGCCCATATCGCCCAGCCCTAATTGAGACAAGCCGTAATAGTAATGGAAATTAAAATTTGAGTTATTGCCCAGCCCTATAAGAAGGATGAACTAAATTGGGCTCAATTGGGCTCGGCACCAGCTCAGCCGGTGCAACCCATCCAAGGCCCCAGGACCCGACGGCATCCCAGCAAGGGTGCTGAAGACCTGTGCCGCTGAGCTGGCTCCAATTGCCCACTCCCTCTTCTGCCAATCCTACCTCACAGCCACAATACCCCTCCTCTGGAAAAGTGCAACAATAATCCCGGTACCCAAAAAATCACGACCCACCAAACTAAATCACTACCGCCCCATCGCCCTCACACCCATAATCATGAAATGCTTTGAAAAACTGCTGCTCAGGACCATCCTCCCATCTGTCAAACCTCATCTGGACCCCCTTCAATTCGCCTACAGGGAAAAAAGGGGCACAGAGGACGCCGTCGCCTGCCTACTGCATCTTCTCCTCCAGCACCTGGACTCCACAGGCAATTTCGCCAGGATCCTCTTTGTGGACTTCAGCTCCGCCTTCAACACCATCCAAAGACACCTGCTCATCCAGAAGCTTCACCACCTCAACACTCCACCCATCCTGATCCATCTCCTGCACAACTTCCTCAGCGACAGACGACAAGCTGTTCGGGTAGGCACATCCACATCACCCACACTCACCACCAACACCGGAGCTCCCCAGGGCTGTGTGCTTAGCCCTTTCCTTTACACACTTTACACCAATGACTGCACCAGCCCCTCCCACACCACCACCTACCTCAAATATTCCGATGACACTGCCATCCTCACCCTCCTATCAGACAATAACTCTGTATCAGATTACCACAACACTGTCACTCACTTCTCCCAATGGTGCAAACATAACTTCCTCCATCTCAACGTAGCCAAAACAAAAGAAATAACAATAGGTACCCCATCACCCCAGCCCCCCACTCTCATCAACAATGACACAGTAGAAACAGTTGACAGCTTTAAGTACCTTGGACTCACACTGGACAATAAACTCACTTTCGACCAGCACACAACGGACATTCAGAAAAGGAGCCACCAAAGACTGTATGCCATACGCAAACTCAAAGGACTCTATGTTGCACCCCAACTCCTGAACTTTCCAGGGCAATACCTCATCACCACGCAAAAAGTGAAAAAAGAAGATCTTAAAGAATGTTCCCTGTTAACATTATGTGAAAGGAATCAAGGCTATTTATGTAAGCGTTTTAAACAATCCACTGAAACTTGTCCTTAGTCATGTAAAGGCAAATATCATGCATTTCATTATTACTTTTGACTGGGTCCACAATCCAACATATGTAACTAAAGAACTTAAACCCACACATTCAACAAACATACAGATCAAATGCAGCTGGTCAATGTATTCTGATAAACCGAAGTGAAACCCAACACTAAGACAGGACCCTCTAAACCATAAGGACCTCTTAAGTTATATTTGAGTCAGATCACTGCTTTACACACATACACTGAGATACTATAATGACTTACACTTTGAAAAGCATTTTAGGATAAAGTCCTTACATACCATTGTCCATATAGACCATAGCACAGTCATGGGACTTCACACACACACCCTAGCCAACTTTGTGCTGGTCCATCACATAAAATCCCAACCCAACACTGAGACAGGACCCTATAAACCATGAGGACCTCTTAAGTTATATTTGAGTCAGATCACTGCTTTACACACATACACTGAGATACTATAATGACTTACACTTTGAAAAGCATTTTAGGATAAAGTCCTTACATACCATTGTCCATATAGACCATAGCACAGTCATGGGACTTACACACACACCCTAGCTCTGGGCGGACCTTTGAAGTGACGTCATGTGGGGACCGCCCACATTTTTAAACCAGCCAATCAGAAGACATCCCGCCAAATTTCGGCCGTGTGTATCAGAAATGTGTATGAAAGTGCACCTGCAGCCAAGTGTGATAGGGGGCGCAGTGAGATACACTGGGATACACAAAAATCAGGTCAAGTGGTAAATAAGGACTTTCACAGAAAATTGGAATTTATGTTAGTTAGACACTCGCAAATGCAGATACACTTTCCGAATTACGCGGACCTCGGCATAGTCCGGCTAAACCACCGAGGTCCTCGTACCCAGGTGAGTATTCAGGTCAATTGTCCATCTATACCATGTATACCAACACACACACACACACACACACACACACACACACACACAGAAGAAGTTTAGTCAGGTTGAGTTCTATTCTAGCTTCAGGTGCAGTGTGTTTGAATGGATCACGTTTTGCAGCCTGTAACCTGAGCCTCCACTGACAGGCCCAATAGAGCCGGCGGCCGCAGCCTCTCATCTTCTGTGTGTGTGTGTGTGTCTCTCTCTCTCTCTCTCTCTCTCTCTCTCTCTCTCTGTTTGTGTGTGTGTCTCTCTCTCTCTCTCTCTCTCTCTCTCTCTCTCTCTCTCTCTCTCTCTCTCTCTCTTTTCCTCTGTTTGTGTGTGTGTGTGTCTCTCTGTCAGAATGTGCAGCTAGACTTGTAGTTGAAAACAGTGAAATCGTTTTGGATATAATCGACAATAGTGAGTTTTTTCTTGCGTCATGCCGTCTGTGTGAGTGTCTGTCTGTCTGTCCGTGTGAGTGTCTCTCTGTCTGTCTGTCTGTCTGTCTGTCTGTCTGTCTGTCTGTCTGTCTGTCCGTGTGAGTGTCTCTCTGTCTGTCTGTCTGTCTGTCTGTCTGTCTGTCTGTCTGTCTGTCTGTCTGTCTGTCTGTCTGTCTGTCTGTCTGTCTGTCTGTCTGTCTCTCTATCGGTGTGTGTGTCTGTCTGCCTGTCTGTCTGCCTGCCTGTCTGTCATGCCGTCTGTGTGTGTGGACTTGAGGAGGAGGATCATGAGGAGATACAGACAGGTTCCTACTAACACTGGAGCTAGTG
>CM047515.1:29682712-29687712 GCA_026122265.1 Ammodytes dubius
TTTCATTTAACTTTTATTTATCCTCGAGAGACCAATTGAGGGGTGACCCTCATTTACAATGACGTTGAGTTCAAAAAAAATTCAAAGGAAAAACAACAATACATGCAAAATATTCAATGTAAATACGTCAAATACACAACAACAGGTGAAGAGAAAAAAAACAATTGAAACATTTGCACAGTGGTGAAGAGTGGCAGCAATTAAAATGAAATGGGTGAAAGTACAATACAGCCTAATTAAAACAGTTACAGGTAGAGTCTGGCAGATTTAAGATAGTTTGTTTAAATTGGTTAAAGGATATGAAGGTATTTAGTTTAATCTTACAGTATATCTGTCTGTCTCTCTCTCTCTCTCTGTCTCTCTCTGAAACTGTGTAGTGTCCCTTTAATACTGGGACCAAACATTGGATTGTGTGTCTGTACAAAAGTTCATTCAAAAGGCAGTGAACTCACTCACCGCAGTCTGTCTGTGTGTGTGTGTGTGTGTGTGTGTGTGTGTGTGTGTGTGTGTGTGTGTGTGTGTGTGTGTGTGTGTGTGTGTGTGTGTGTGTGTGTGTGTGTGTGTGTGTGTGTGTTGTGTGTGTGTGTGTGTTTGTGTGTGTGTGTGTGTGTGTCTCGGTGTGTGTGTGTGTTTTGGTTATTGATTTGAGTAGATGTGACCTTTTTGAGTTGTTATCCGCTGCTCCTTCAAATAAGACAGCGGTGACATTTCAGGCTTTCACACACACACACACACACACACAGACACACACACACGCACACACAGACACACACGCACACGCACACACACACACACACACACACACACACACACACACACACACACACACGGAAGGTAAAATGTGCTCAGTTATTTTCTCATAACTGAATAAACAAACTTTCCTCACAGGAAAATGTAGATCCCTGGAACACTGTTTGAAGTTAGAAAGCTTCCTGAAAAGTTACTGTTTCACTGTTGTTGTTGTTGTTTACAGCAGCAGGGCCCACAGTTTGGTTTACACACATATTCTAGTCTTAACGTTTGGTTCCAGGTTCCTCAAAATACTTTGATTTATGATGATAGAATTATTCAATATACTTCAAATTACATGTAGAGAAAATATGTTTAGTAAACTAACTGCAGGCTCTGTGAATGTAAACAGACCCCCTCCTCTGAAACTACATAGTGACCATTTGACTTGAATATTTAATTTCATTTTTCATTTAACTTTTATTTATCCTCGAGAGACCAATTGAGGGGTGACCCTCATTTACAATGACGTCGAGTTCAAAGAAAAATTCAAAGGAAAAACAACAATACATAAACAATATTCAATGCAAAAACATCAAATACACAACAACAGGTGAAGAGAAAAAAACAATTGAAACATTTACACAGTGGTGAAGAGTGGCAGCAATTAAAATGAAATGGGTGAAAGTACAATACAGCCTAATTAAAACAGTTACAGGTAGAGTCTGGCAGATTTAAGATAGTTTGTTTAAATTGGTTAAAGGATATGAAGGTATTTAGTTTAATCTTACAGCATATCTGTCTGTCTCTCTCTCTCTCTCTGTCTCTCTCTGAAACTGTGTAGTGTCCCTTTAATACTGGGACCAAACATTGGATTGTGTGTCTGTACAAAAGTTCATTCAAAAGGCAATGAACTCACTCACCGCAGTGTGTGTGTGTGTGTGTGTGTGTGTGTGTGTGTGTGTGTGTGTGTGTGTGTGTTTGTGCGTGTGTGTGTGTGTGTTAACTTTTTGCAACCCACACTCCACTCCATGACTCATCAGTTCTTATTGAGTCAGAGCGGCTTCTGTGTGTGTGTCTGTGTTTGTGTGTGTGTGTCTCTCTCTCTCTCTCTCTGTGT
The DNA here is from genome assembly GCA_026122265.1 of Ammodytes dubius. Classification (NCBI taxonomy): domain Eukaryota; kingdom Metazoa; phylum Chordata; class Actinopteri; order Uranoscopiformes; family Ammodytidae; genus Ammodytes; species Ammodytes dubius. The sequence goes on from CM047515.1 coordinate 29,684,562, forward strand.
GTGTGTGTGTGTCTCTCTCTCTCTCTCTCTCTTTGTGTGTGTAACTGTTTGTGTCTCTCGCTCTCTCTCTCTCTCTCTCTTTGTGTGTGTGACTGTGTGTGTGTGTGTGTGTGTGTGTGTGTGTGTGTGTGTGTGTGTGTCTCTCTCTCTCCCTCTCTCCCTCTCAGTGTGTGTCTGTTTCTGTGTGTGTGTGTTAAGGCCAGGACACACCAGTCCGACTTGTTTCTACTTGTTCCGACTACGCAAAAAATGGAGTCGGCCGTTTCAGGAAGCTCCAGGCGTTCCCGTCGCGGCCAGAGAACACACACCAAAATGACTGCTGACTTTCCGTACGCTCTGTTGCTTGCGCGGGACGTAATGTCTCCATAACAGCAGGCGGCGCTAATCTGTATTGTGGCCCGAAAAAATACGAAAGCCGGAAATGATGGGACAGCTCTCTAGAGCATAAACACAGATAGAAATACGTATTTATATTTATGGACCATAAGAGCACAATTTTTAGCAGAGAGTGTCGAGCATGGTGTCGAGCAGTCAACAAGGGTTGATGCATGTGAGTACTCTCAAAACGAAACGAACAAACACATTAAAACGATGGCTAGCTGTTGTTAGCTGTTTGTGCTACCCGCCTCACTTCCGGGCTTCACTGATTCGCTAGCCCTCCACCAATCAAATTGCTCCAAATGAAAGACGGTCGGCCAGCCTGTCGCCGCCGATTGAACATGTTCAATCGGCGGCGACAGGCTCAAAACAAGCCCGACGACCTCTATGTCGGCCGACGTCACGGCACACACCAAACAGATTCGTCTCCCGACCCCCTATCGACTCTACGACGGCGATTTTCGGGCTGGTGTGTCCTGGCCTTTAGAGTGACTGTGTATATGCGTGTGTGTGTGTGTGTGTGTGTGTGTATGTCTCTCTCTGTGTGTGTATTTTTCTGTGTGAGTGTTAATGTGTGACTGTGTGTGTGTGATACCAATTCATTTCAGTCAATAACAGTCACTGAACTAACACACACTGTCAAACCACAGTAACGCTTGACTCGCAAACACTAAAGAATAATGAAAAGATAACCCGGCATGAGTCAGAAGAGGAGGGTAGAATGATGTGGCCTGCAGTCCAGTTGTCTAGCCTTCAGTTACCAGATGGAAGTTGTGATATTGAGTTCAGTTAGGTCGTCTGGGACAGGTCTACTTACAGTCCGTAGAGTTAGGACTAAACGAGGAGAAGCAGCTTTTAGTTTTTATGCACCAAATATCTGGAACAAACTCCCAGAGAACTTGAGGTCTGCTGCAACCCTCAGTTCTTTTAAATCGAGTCTGAAGACTTTTCTGTTTCCATTTTAACCTGTACTTTTAATTTAATTTAAATGTTTTACTTCTTTTCATTCGCTTTTAAATGTCTTCTAATGTGTTTTATGTATTTTAATCTTGCCCCTGTAAAGCACTTTGAATGGCCTTGTGTTTGAATTGTGCTATATAAATAATCTTGCCTTGCCTTCAGTTACCAGATGAAGAAGTTGTGATATTGAGTTCAGTTAGAGTCCAAATTAAGGTTTTACATTATATATCATATCATTTAGCTGGCAATTTTATCCAAAGAGGAACTTTTAAATATTTCTGAAAATTTTCCTCTGATGATCATAAATGACAGGTTAGAGCGAACAAAACCATCAGTGCAAATAGTGTTGTAAAGTGTCTTTGAGTACCTGGGGCGGCAGTGGCGAAGTGGGTAGGGAGATCGCCTCTGGAGTGCAGGGTCGGTGGTTCGATCCCCCGCCTACCCGCCACATGTCCAAGTGTCCCTGGGCAAAGAGACACTGAACCCCAAATTGCTCCCGATGGTTCAGAGAGCGCCTTGCATGGCAGCTACTGCCTTCGGTGTATGAGTGTGTGTATGAATGGGTGAATGTGGTAAGATATGTAAAGCGCTTTGGGGCTGAGAAAATCATCTAGAAGGCGCTATATAAATCAAGTCCATTTACCATTACCATTTACCATTTACCTTGAAAAGCGCTGTATAAAATAAATGCATTATCCTTAAGCTAACGTTCATGTCTGTCTGTGTCTCAGTCAATTATTATTATTATTAGTATTAATTATCTCCATGTCTGTCTGTTTCTCAGGAGTGTGTGGCTGCTGCGGCCCGCTCAGGCCGAGGTATAAACGACTGGTGGATAATATCTTCCCTGAGGACCCAAAGGTAAGAGGCTCTCAGTCTAAGCATCACACACACACACTCTCTCTCTGTCTCTGTCTTTCTCTGTCTTTCTCTGTCTCTCTCTCTTTCTCTGTCACTCTGTCTCTCTCTCTGACAGTCTATCTCTCTCACACACTCACTCACTCACACTCTCTCTCTCTCTCTCTCTCTCTCTCTCTCTCTCCTCTCTCTCTCTCTCTCTCTCTCTCTCTCTCTCTCTCTCTCTCTCTCTCTCTCTCTAGATGTTAGAATGACCATCAGATGCATTGTTTAAAATGTAGAATTGTTCTTGTCCTTGAAGGCCACTGTAGCTTCTGTTATTATTCAAAAGGGGTGGGGTTACCCAGGGAGTGTTGCATTCTAGAACTTTCTTGATGATGTCATATTACACAGTGCCCCTTTAACTTTTCTTAGTTAGTTCACATAGTTTAAGATCTAACTCTGTCTGCAACAAAACTAGAGACACACTGAGTGTGGAAGATACTTATACCTGTTTATAGGACGCTTCTGTGCGCAGTAAAACATGCTAATCTCACTTGTTGAATTTTCACAACCCGTTTTAGAGGGTTAGGGTTATTTTTTTAATTTTTTTATTTCTTTTCAAAATAATGTTTTTTTTTTTGGGAACTGGAAAACAGATATAACAAAAAAGTAAAAATTCAAATCTCGCCAATGTAAATTAATGTAAATGTGTGTGTCTGTCTGTCTGTCTGTCTGTCTGTCTGCCTGTCTGCCTGTCTCCCTGTCTGTGTGTGTGTGTCTGTCTGTCTGCCTGTCTGTCTGCAGGACGGCCTCAGTAAGTCGGACATGGAGAAGCTGACGTTCTACGCCGTCTCTGCTCCGGAGAAACTGGATCGGATCGGAGCGTACCTCGCTGAGAGGCTGAGCAGGGACGTAGTGAGACACAGATACGGGTCAGTAGCTAACTCACATATACCATAGTCTGTGTGAATTC
>CM047515.1:29705212-29710212 GCA_026122265.1 Ammodytes dubius
CAGACCCTACATTTGCCATCACTGGAACTCACATAGTGAATGTGTGTATCCTAGTTGAGTAGGCTATTATTGTTAGACCTATTTGTTTTGTTCTTTATGTTGTTACATACAGTAGGTTGGTCTTAATATGGATTTCCTGTTTGTTTATTCCTTGCTCATTTTGTGTTAAGATGCATAAAGTTATGTAGGCGTATTTTTCAACTTGACAATGAAATGAAACGTTCAAATGTAGTTCTGCTTTATTGCCTTCTTTTTAAGATTTTTCCCAGAAAGATAACATAGTGACAAACAACCCCATAATGTCTGACAACCGACCCCTTGATGGGGTTGGTTGTCACAATGTGTTAGAGTGTCTTTGATGGTAAATGTCTTCTTTATTACAATAAGTTAGGGGTACACATTTCAAGCCAACACTTTAAGCTTCAATGTAATGTAGGAATGACTATTGAAATATGTTTAGGTGATGAACAATTCTCACTAGAGTAAAAAGTGTGCCTACTTACCCCGGTCTCCCACTCCACTCACCACTCACCACTCACACACACTCACACCACACGCACACACACCCCCCCCCCCCCCCCCCCCCCCCACACACACACTCTCACAGTACTCCTCTGTCTACCAGGTGTGGGCCAGGAGGGAGAGGAGAACCCCGCTGCATTGGCTGAGAGCTGCTTCAGAGAGCTGCTGGGCAGAGCAGCTTACGGAAACATGAACAACGCTGTACGGCCTGTACTAGTGTGAGTACTGTCTCTGTGTGTGTGTGTGTGTGGGTGGGTGGGTCTGTGTGTGTGTCTGTCTCTCTGTCTGTCTGTCTCTATGTGTGTGTGTGTGTGTGTGTGTGTGTGTGTGTGTGTGTGTGTGTATGTATGTGTCTGTCTGTCTGTCTCTCCTCACTTGAAATGCAGCCTTCAAATTCTTTGTCTGGTGACAGGACAGCAAATACACACACACACCCCTCCCTCCCCCGCCCCAACGCACACACACGCACACACACACACACACACACACAAACCCCCTCCCCACACACACACACACACACACACACACACACACACACACACACACACACACACACACACACACTGATATGTGGCCTCCCAGCACACAGAGAAAATGAAATGAGTTCTCTTATCACCCTCTGTCCAAACTGTCCAAACCCCACTGCCTGCCTAACCCCCTCTGGGATCTACACACACACACACACACACACACACACACACACACACACACACACACACACACACACACACACACACACACACACACACACACACACACAATCTCTCCATCTCCGTTCCTATTGGTCGATATTTCCCTTTCTGCAATTTGATTGGCTGAGCCTTGCTGCCACTATGCTGGACATTTTTCTTCTAGGTTAACCTTAAAGTAAAATTAAACAATCTGGTGCATTTTGAGAAGAAAACTAAGGCTAAATCAGCTGTGTCCTATGTGAGCTATTTAGTACTATTTTCTGGAATAATTTGGAGACACAGAATAACCAAAAAGGAAAGAAAGAAAAAAAGAATACCATGCGATCTAACCACAATGCCTGAGTTAGAGAGTGTGTCTAGCTATGTGTGTGTGTGTGAGTGTGTGTGTGTGTGTGTGTGTGTGTGTGTGTGTGTGTGTGTGTGTGTGTGTGACTGACAGGTTGATTAAACTGGGCTGACCTGCTCTTCACAGCAGTCAGCAGATAAAGAAGTTTGTGCTTTAAAATGGGAACAACTTTTATACACACACACACACACGCACACACACACACACACACACACACACACACACACAGGTAGATACATATACACACTAACAGGTACACACACACACACACACACACACACACACGCACATGTAGATACACACACACAACAGAGAGAGAGAGAGAGACACAAACACACACACACACAGGTAGATAAATATACACACTAACAGGTACACACACACACACACACACACACACACACAGACACACACACACACACACACACACACACACACACACACACACACACACACACACACACACACACACAGGTAGATACACAAAAACACACAGAGAGAGAGAGACACACACACACACACACACACGCGTGCGCCACAATCTAGACCTTAAAAATGTAAGGTGAAATTGTCGATTCTCCCTTTAAAGCTGCGCCGAGGAACTTTCAGTTTGTGTTAATTCTAGCGCCCCCCTTTGGACAAAAGCGGTAGTGTTTTTACTACACCAGCTGTTGTTCCTGGGTGAGCGTATACCCATGACAAAAGGCATTAAGAAAATCTATATAAAAAATATCATTCTTTTACACTGATGGTCTTGTTTGCTGTTACATATAATTTATGATCATCAGAGGAAAAATGAGACTGTTTCAGAAATATTTAAAAGTTCCTCGTAGAATAATTCTTTTAAGTGAAAAAATCTCTGAGGCACAAATGTAAGTGGGAGAAATGATTACAACCCGCTCAGCTCTTGAAGAAGCCCTGTAGATGTCAAGCAGTAATTAATTAAATTGCGTTTTGCGACTCCCTCTATTTAACACACACACACACACACACACACACACACACACACACACACACGCACACACGTACACACACACACACACACAGCATTCTCCATAATTAAATGTAGAAAAAAGCAGCAGTTAGTTGCCATTGTTACAGTTTTAATCATATCCACAACTTGACAAAGACATGTGGAGTCAAACTTGTGTGTTTGTGAGAGACTGTGTGTGTGTGTGTGTGTGTGTGTGTGTGTGTGTGTGTGTGTGTGTGTGAGCGAGTGAGAGAGTGTGTGTGTGTGTGGATTTTCAGCCAATTCTCACAATTACTGTTTGAAGTCCAATCAATCAACATGGTTTCAGTTTCAGGGAAGGTGCTCTAGAGATTTAATTAACAGCATCACTCACAAACAACAGGACAACCGGTCTAAATTAGTATCAATTAAAACAGAAACAACACGGAGTACAACAAGGTGCTACGAGGAACTTTTAAATATTTCTGAAACAGTCTAATTTTTCCTCTGATGATCATAAATTACATGTAACAGCAAACGAGACCATCAGTGCAAAGAATGTTATTTTTATATAGTTTGTCTTACTGCCTTTGTCATGGGTATAAGCTCACCCAGGAACAACAGCTGGGCGTAGTAAAAACACTACCGCTTTAGTCCAAAGGGGGCGCTAGAATTAACACAAACTGAAAATTCCTCGGAGCACCTTTTCTCTTTCAAAGGTTTTTTTTATTAAATCACAGAGTAGCAAAGCAACTGCAGTACAATGGATTATACATTTTTTCCCCTTTTTTTCCCCCCCGAACATACCCCACCCATATCCCACCCTCACACCCAATTACAAACAATCCTGCATTAAGAAATTAGTACACAAAATAATACATAATGTTAAAAATAGCAGAAACGAAACAAAAACACACACTTCAAGAACCAAAAACAAACAACCAATATGAAACAAAAAACCCAAAGAAATAAAATTGAATCAAATAAAAGAGGGGAGGGGTAGCTACTCTTCAATTATCGTGGTCGGTTTCTTAAAATAGTCTAGGAAGGGGCGCCATATTTTATGAAATTTAGTCTCAGATCCCTGGGTAGTGCAACCTCGGAGCACCTTTTAAACTTATTTATTTTTCTCTCTTCAGTCACCTGGACAACCATCACCTGTGGGATCCCAATGAGTTTGCTGTCTCCTGCTTCAGAATCATCATGTACTCTATACAGGTACAGACAGAGAGATAGATAGATAGAGAAAATGTGTGTATATTAGGATGTGCTATTGAATGTCTAGAAAAGCGCTTTAGAAGGAAGATCAGCTGGCGTGGTTATAACACTACTGCTTTTGTCCAAAAGGGAGAGCTAGAATTAACACAACATGGAAGTTCCTCGGAGCAGCTTTAATACATTTTCTCTCTCTCTCTCCCTCCCTCTGGCTGTCTGTCCGTCTGTCTGTCTCTCCCCCTTTGTCTGTCTGTCTCTCTCCCTCTGTATGTCTGTCCCTCTCCCTCCCTCTGTCTGTCTGTCTGTCTCTCTCCCTCTGTCTGTCTTTCTCTCCCCCCTCCCCCTCTCCCCCCCCCCCCTCCCCTCAGGCCCAGCATTCCCACCATGTGATCCAGCAGGTGTTGAACCACCTGGACAGTAACAACAGGAACACTCCGCGGGTCAGAGCCGGCATCGTGCAGGTGCTGCTGGAGACCGTGGCCATCGCAGCCAAGGGATCAGTCGGTGAGACACACACACACACACAGGGAGATACACACACACAGAGAGATACGCACACACACACACACACACACACACAGAGATACGCGCACACACACACACACACACACACACACACACACACACTATATCATAACTTTTTTTTATTTTTTTTTATATATATAACTTTATTATTTGTTTTATATGACTTATTTTTTATTTTTAAATTGTTTTTCTTTGGTGTACATACAGTAGGCCTATATAAATCATAATCGCAGCTAAAGGATCAGTGGGTGAGATAGACACACACTATATACTATGTATCTGTCTAACTTTAAATAAATATATATATATTAAATTCAGCCAAAGGATCACTCGGTGAGATACACAGACACTATATTTACACAATATATCAGTCAAACTTTTTAATTTTTTATTATTATTATTAATTTATTTTTCATATTTAATTCTTATATTGTTTAAATTTTGGACCCTTTTCTCAGGATCAGTAGGTGAGATACACCACCAAAAAAACATTGACTATGTATCCGTCTAACTTTTTTTTAAATTACAATTTTTCATATAACTTTATTATATATTTTTTAATACACAACTTTATTTATTTTTTGTGTAAAATTACTTACTTTTTGTTCTTAAGATGGTGCACGTGTTTGTTTGTGTGTTTTTCTTTATAGACGTCAATAAACAATATTTTTTTAAACGACAATAAACAGGCACCATTCAGGAGTCCAAGCGAGTCAACGTCTTTACGTTTGAAAGTGAAATCACGACT
>CM047515.1:29720212-29725641 GCA_026122265.1 Ammodytes dubius
TTGGACCAAGGCCTAGTGCCGCCATCTTGAAAGTGTCATAGTTGGAATGTCATCAGGTGCATTGTTTAAAATGTAGAATTGTTCTTGTCCTTGAAGGCCACTGTAGCTTCTGTTATTATTCTAAAGGGGTGGGGTTACCCAGGGAGCGTTGCATTCTAGAACTTTGTAGAACTTTCTTAATGATGTCATATTACACACTGCACCTTTAAGAACTAGTGTTTTGTTTGGTCGGTATTATTTTGCACCGCCATGTTTCTACATTAGCACAGAACGGACAGACTTCTAACATTTTAGAAATCGGTTCATCCTAGCCTGAGAAAAGGCAGAAAGAGTGTTTTTATGGTCTCACTGTCTCACCTTACATTTTACTAATGTGACATCACTTCAGTAAGAAAATGTAGGGTTAGGTAGGATTAACAGGACAGCTGGGCCAAGGGAAGACTGAGGGAAGACTGAGGGATAGAAAAACCTCATTCATCATATTATAATAGCGATTTTATAATGATAGAACGCCGATTCCATATGGGTGAAGTATTCCTTTAAGCACAAGTTGTGTTAATAACTGAGAAAGGTTTATAAAACGAGCTAAGATGAAGTATTCCTTTATTTTTTCTATTTTTCCCAGAATGCCTGAGACTTTGGACAGAGAAGACAAACCTCTGTACTTCCAGACAGCGGACATGACTGAGTGTCTGTCTGGGCCGGGATACAACGCAGAGAGGCTGTCTGTCCCTTACATCCCCCAAGTCACAGGTAAGAACTGTGAGACCTGGATTTCATGTTAAAGCCCTACTTCACCGGTGGGAATATGAAGGTGTATTGAACTCTGAGATCCTATGTAGTATAAATGTGCAAACATTTTAGAAATCGGTTCATCCTAGCCTGAGAAAAGGCAGAAAGAGTGTTTTATGGTCTCACTGTCTAAACCCTACATTTTACCAATGTGACATCACACATGGTAAAATGTAGGGTTAGGGTTAACAGGACTTAATTGGGTCTGGGATTCAGTTCATGCTGTTTTAACACAGTGTGCCTATGGGTTTCCTTTCCTCTTGCGTGAGTGCTTTACACAGAGACCCGCCTCTTTATAGCGCTCTGTCTCCTGATTGGATAAAAACTTGCGGGATACTATATATATAATTTTGACCGCAAAGCTGAATGACTGGGAGACCTGTGTTATGAACTGCACATGCTGTTTAAGTGACCAGAAAATATCACTTACTTATCCTTTTAAATCTAGCCAAAGATCACAACAAACCCTTAGCAAAAGAAGAAACTTTTTAAGATGTTTTTTTTTCAAATTCCGAAGTAAATCAAAAAATTTGAGAATTGGGTCTGGGATTCAATTCATGTTGTTTTAATACACAGTGTGCCTATGTGTTTACTGTTTAAGTGATTGCTGTGTGAATATATTGCCGATGTGTTTCCTCCTCTCCTGTGTCAGTGCTTTACTCAGTAGGGAAGATACTCAGCAGGTGCAAGCAGTCATCCAGAGGTAACACATAGAGCAGCGCTAGTAGACGTGTGTGTGTGTAATCCAATATAGTTGGTTTTAGTTGAGCTGGAAAGAAAACATACACACTGTTTCTTTACAAAGTGTTAACAATCCCTCATCTCTAGATCTCCTGCCATTAGAATTGTTTTTTGATTTAGGATCGTAGGAGTCGGACATATTTCTGTCAATAAATCAATTCCCCTCTCCCTGTGCTTGTATACTGAGACAAGGACAGTCGCCCATTTAAATAGCCTGGTGGAGTTATAACGGTGCCTCCACTTAACCGTACATGACAGGCTCCAAAAAAGTTGAAACTTAAAAAATATATAGGCTGTACAGTATATTTTTCCAAATGTTGTCACAGTAGCTGTAAGCAGCCATAGGTAACGGATATAGAAGTGCTGTAGACGAGTGTGTAAAATCCTTTATAGTTTTTTTTTGTTTAGCTGGGAAGACAAGTCAAACTATTTATCAGATTAGATTAAGTGTTAAGAAGTATTAAAAACAGTTTGGGTTTAATTTACTGGTTTGATAGCTTTACTGTTTATATTTTAAATATATATATTTTTAAAGATATTTTTGGGGCATTTTTATGCTTTATTGATAGTGTAGAGACAGAGGTGAAATGGGGCAGAGAGGGGAGTGACATGCAGAGAACGACCGCGGGCGGGAATCGAACCCGGGTCTGCTGCTGGCCGAGGCCCATGGGGGGGACGCCTTACCAACTGAGCTAAGGGCGCCCCCATTAAATATTTTTATTGGTGGAAAATAAAAGTCATCAATATACATACAGTAGCATCCACATACAGATATTCCCTTTTTTTTTGTTTCAGTTTTTAGACCCAGCATCATTAGTGCTTTCCCTTGATCTGCCTGAGACAACAAAAACACTTCCCAAAGTCCCTCAATGTTAGATAAATCCTGGTAGATTTTTAGTATTTCTTGATGTTTTTTATATTATATGGTTAAGGAAAAAGAATGGTTTGATCATTTCTATAACTATTTTGTTTGCATTGCCTCTGGGAACGTTACGGTGAGTACGTAGAGTATAGTATGTACTTTATTTGTCAGTGCGCAGTAGAAACATATACAATGCAATTTACTCATGCAGCCTCTAAAAACAATGCTCACACAAACAATAATAATGTGTGAGATTGCTTGTTTTCATGAGTTCAACGCGGTGAAATAAAGAGGACAGAAACCTTGTCATTTACAATACTTGTAACCCTAAGCTTACAACAACCGCTTTAAGAACGTTAGTGGCATTCATGTTCGGTTACAGTAACGTTTTATGCATCAAAAATGCATAACTATATCTATATAGATATATTAACCCTGTGTGTAACTGTCTGCTGTTCTCCAGATGAAGACCGTCTGACGAGGAGGAAGAGTTTTGTGGACACCATCTCTCTTCAGGTCGACATCATGCCCAACATCCCAGACAAGGTAAGTGCTGTTCTAACACACACACGCAGGCAGGCAGGAACGCACACACACACACACACACACACACACAGGCAGGAACGCACACACACACACACACACACACACACACACACACACACACTCAAAGTGATTTTGAAAACAAGCGTTCTCCAGAATCACTGACTCCACCTTTACGCCTCGTTTCCACATACGTACATTCTCGTATGCGATCCAAAAGGATCCGACCAAAAGTCCATTCATTCCTGTGATTCTCCGTAATGTCCGTTTGCCTCCGAAAACTCCTCCCCTCCGTGATATTTCTGTCCTGTTTCTGTCCGGTACATCCGTATTACATACGTTCAAATAATTTAACTTTTTACGTGGATTACGGACAGACCGTATGGAAGTTTTGCTAGGTTAGTTTACATGCGATGTCCTTCCACTCAGTTAATGTTGATTGTCAAGTCAGTTTGATGATTTAAAAGTACTTGTTCATATAGTTTGAACACTTTGTGAATCAGAGAGAATGTTATTCTGCTAAAATATTAAATACTTTATATATGTGATACACTGTATACAGTCGGATCGTTTTTTATCAGTTTGATATTAAATACAGTCAGATTTATTAGTTTAATGACACAAGGCAGAGTGCCCGCGATCGCTGCGGCATCGCCAGAGACACGGACGCCCAGACTCTCTTGAGATTTCCATACGTATGTGGAAACGAGGCGTTAAGCCGATATTGACTCCATGGTTACAGTCTTGTGCTGTCCATTTTACATGTGGTTTGTGATATTTCTTTGTCTGACCCCTGTGTGTGTGTGTGTGTGTGTGTGTGTGTGTGTGTGTGTGTGTGTGTGTGTGTGTGTGTGTGTGTGTGTGTGTGTGTGTGTGTGTGTGTGTGTGTGTGTGTGTTGTGTGTGTGTGTGTGTGTGTGTGTGTGTTCCTCTGCAGTCCAACCTGGCTGAAGAAATCACGTTTGAAACCCTGAAGAAAGCCATCGGTGAGTTTGAGAACAATTTGACTTTATTTATTGATTCCGTTTTTTTTTCTCTCAAATGTTGCTTTTGTTTTATAACCTCAGAGAAAATTAAAATGGTTGTTCTTTCTAAATTTGTGATTTATTTGTTGCAAATTTACCATTTTTAAATCTAAAAAAAAAAAAAAGAATAGAAATGCTCAGTTAGAATGTTTTATTTTTTATTTACCTACAATGTACATACGTCGTCATAAAAAATGTAACTTTTCATGTGAGCTGAAAAATATAGAAAGAAATACTTTTAAAGCATTCTTCTACAGTATCTTCCAAAACACCATGACTGCTGATTCTAGAGATTAACTCAATATGTCGCAGTAACCCCACCCCCCCCCCCCCCCCCCCCCCCCTCCAAAGAGTCTCAGTCCTCTTCACAGCAGACCCGGGTTAGAATCCAGCCCGGGTCGTTCTCTGCATGTCATTCCCCTCTCTGACACATTTCAACTCTGTCTCTCCAAAACTGTCTAGTAAAGAAAGAAAATGACAAAAAATTACCTACATTTTTTTTTTGTAAACTTGTTGATGTAATGGTTTCAATTTATAACAGTTTTCTTGTTCGTTGGTATTTGAGACACTATATTACTGAGTAGGACTTTAACTGTTTTCTTCTTCGTTGGTGTTCAGACACGACGGGGCTGGAGGAGCAGGAGAGAGAGAAGAGGAAACAGCTGATGGAGAAGTTCCAGAAAGCTCCTTTTGAAGAGATCGCTGCTCACTGTGAATCTAAGGTACAGACAGACAGACAGACAGACAGACAGGCACACAGACAGACACAGAGAGAGAGAGAGACAGACACACACAGAGAGAGAGAGAGACAGACAGACAGACAGACAGACAGACACAGAGAGAGAGAGACAGACAGACAGACAGAAAGCTCCTTTTGAGGAGATGATCTGTGAACCCAAGGTAAGAATACACACACACACAGAGAGACACACACATTCAGCCAATTATAAGAAAAAACATTTTTACATGTTAACATAACATATTTATTTTACTGCGAGTCAAAGGTACAAAATAATTTATAAATGTTTATATTTCCATCATTGTGCTATCGTCTACCTTTTGTTTAAAAAAAGCTACATTATATAAATAAAGTTAAATGCCTACTTCACACGGTTTGAATATTAAGGTGTATTGAATTCTGAGATCCTATGTAGTATAAATGTGCAAAAAAAATTGAAATCGGTTCATCCTAGCCTGAGAAAAGGCAGAAAGAGTGTTTTTTTAACCCTATATTTCTCTTTCTCGTGACATCACAGAAAGAGAAATATAGGGTTAAAAAAAACTTACTTTGTAAATATTACTGTGATGTCTTTTACTGTGACATAGGATGAACCGATTTTATTTTTTTTCGCACATTTATACTACATAGGATCTCAGAATTCAATACACCTTCATATTCAAACCGGTGAAGTAGGCCTTTAATAATTGATATTAAGTGTTTAGGAGTTAACTATCTTTCTATCTTTT
>CM047515.1:29725741-29733241 GCA_026122265.1 Ammodytes dubius
GAAATGCTCTTTAATGACAATATTTTTTTGGGGGGGGGGATTTGGTAGAAATGTTGTCAGTTTGTAGAATAAAACCAAAATGTTCATTCTACTCAAACATATGCCTATAAATAGTCAAACGAGAGACACTGAACATTTGGAGTGGCTCTTAAATTTTTTTCAGAGCTGTAGATATTGTAGGTTTCAGTGAGGTGAAGTCACAACATAGTAGAAATAAAATATATATTTAGACAAAAGCTGAAATATAGTCGCTGGTGTTAGAAAGGCAAATTTAGGTACAAAAATGCATCAGGTAATTACTTAAAAAAACTGTTGAATTTTAACATTGTCGAAAGGTAGAAATGTCTTGCTCATGTTGGTGATCTTAAAATGTCTAAAATTCTTGGAGCACACACACACACACACACATGCATACAGACACACACACACACACACACATACAGCATACAGACACACACACACACACACACACACACACACACACACACACAACACACACACACAGATTTATAGGGACGTTTATTGGACTTCTTTAACAGTCTTTACAAAGGCCCCATTTTGTTAACAGAAAAAGCTAGAGTTGTTTTTTGAAAGATATCGTTTAAACGTAGTGTGTTCTGTCTGTCTGTCTGTTGTTGTTGTTGTAGTATGTGTCGTGTGTCTGTGTGTGTTGTGTGTCGTCTGTCTGTCTGTCTGTCTGTGTGTGTGTGTGTTGTGTGTGTTGTCCGTGTGTGTGTGTGTGTGTGTGTGTGTGTATGTTCGCGTGTGTGTGTGTGTGTGTCTCTAGCTGTGATGTGTAATAACAACAGATGGTTATCAGTATTCCGCTGGTTTGGGATCAGTGAAGTGCGACGTATCTCTCTCTACCTGCTGCCACGGACTGAAATGAGCAGCTGTGAAGAGACACACACAGGGAACACACAAGAGACGGAGAGACACCACACACACACACACAGAGAGAGACACACCACACACACAGAGAGAGACACACAAGAGACACACACACACACAGAGACACACACAAAGAGGAGACACCACACAAGACGGAGAGACACACACACACACACACAGAGAGGAGAGACACACACACACACAGAGACACACACACACACACAAAAGGGGAACACACACACAGAGACTAAGAGGAGAGAACACACACACAAGAAGAGACACACACACACAATGAACACACACACACACCAGACGACACACACACACACAAGCTGAGACACACAACACACACACACAAAGAACACACACACACACAACACACACACACACACACACACACACACCACACTGCGTCTTTAGTCAAGGTTAAACGTTCTCACCTTCACAAAGATGGCTACGTCATTTCATTTTTTTTTCATTACATAAAAACTCGACACATTGCACTAACACACACACACACACACACACACACACACAACACACACCACACACACACACACACACACACAGACTCACACACACACACGCATACAGACATTCATACAAACACACACACACACATATAACACACACACCACACACACAACACACAGATTGTGGATAAGGCGTGTTTGTGGTGGATTTAGACTCGTTCCTTTTGCACTTTTATCTTTAGAATTGAACAGAATTAAATGGCGAACGGAAGAGACATGAGATGGAAAACTGAATGCGGAAGAAATTGTTTTAGGTCGTTGGCAAGTTACTATATCATAATTAAATAAATGTAATGTATTTAATTATAATACATTATTATTATATAAATGATTATATGCCTTTTTTTGGCATTAACATTGAAGAATGATATGATTTTGGTGGTTACTAGCAAGGTGTTTGTGTTTGTTGGGTGGAATATGTTTGCGGCTTTTATGTCCGTGTTTGTGTAAGTTTAAGATGGTTTTTGAAGGTTAAAGTTAAAGGCCGTTAAAGGTGCTCCGCGGTATTTTCAGTGTGTGTTAATTCTAGCGCCCCCCCCCTTTGGACAAAGGCCTCAGTGTTTTTACCACGCCAGCTGTTGTTCCTGGGTGAGCGTATATACCCATGACAAAGGCATTAAGAAACACTATATAAAAATAGCATTCTTTTGCACTGATGGTCTCGTTTGCTGTTTACATGTAATTTATGATCATCAGAGGAAAAATAGACTGTTTCAGAAATATTTTAAAAGTTCCTCGTAGCTACTTTTAAGCACAAGTTGTGTTACTAAACGAGAAAGGTTTATGAAACGAGCTACGATTTGAAATCACCAACATGAGCCTGATACATTTCTACTTTGGCACTTTTGATAATTTTGTCTTTTTAAGCTAAAAAAAACTTCTGACCACATTCATACCTGTATTAAAACACAAAATCTCTATCTGTACAGTATGTCTTATAGTGTCTGTAGGTCTTATCTCGAGCGGTGAAAATTGAGGTATTAATTAGGCACGTTTCACCCTAATTTTGAATAAAATGTTGGGTTATATTAGTGTTAAAAACAAGTAAAAGTTCCCAAAAATGTAGCGTAGGAAAACAGACGTGTTTAAGATAGAAACAGTAAAATTTACATGGTATTAAATAAGCACATTTCATGTAAAATATTCAGCTAATTTTGAATCATATTTTGGTTATTTTAGTCTTAAAAAAAAACATTAAACTTCTTACCACATTCACACCTGGTATTAAAACACACCCTCTGTATCTGTAGGTCTTATCTTGAGCGGTGAAATTGTGGTATTAATTAAGCACATTTCACTGTATAACAAATTTAGTTTCACACTTTTAAGTCACATTTGTATATTTTGAGTCGCAAAAAAAAAACGTAAAAGTTCCCAAAGAAGTAGCGTAGGAATGTAGGCGAACAGACGTGTGTGTTTAAATGCAAACGGTGGAAATACACACTATGAAATAAGCACATTTCACTTTATAAATTTTTAATTTCTCACTTAATTTTTAATCTAATTTTGGTTATTTTAGTCACAAACATTTTTAAAATTTCCCCAAAAAAGTAGCGTAGAATGTAGGCGAAAAGACGTGTGTGTCTAAACGCAAATGGTCAAAATACACGGTATGAAATAAGCACATTTCACTTTATAAATAGTTTAATTTTCACATCAAATTTTGGTTATTTTAGTCGCAAAAAAAAGTAAAATTTCCCCCAAAAAAGTAGCCTAGGAACCAAGACAAAAAGACGTGTGTGTTTAAACGCAAATTGCGAAAAAGCTTTTTTAACAGAGCAGCCTCAAAAATAAATTTAATCAGTTTGATATTTTCACATGTACTCCATATAAACAAACCATTCTCTATCGATAGGCCTCTTTACTCAGCTCTAGAAAAATTGAGAGACCAGTCTGGATTTTTCCTTCATTCTTCATCTCTACATTACTTAATGTCTTAATGACATATGCTCTTATATGACAATATTTTTTGGGGGGGGAATTTGGTAGAAATGTTGTCAGTAGTTTATAGAATAAAACCAAAATGTTCATTCTACTCAAACATATGCCTATAAATAGTAAAACGAGAGACACTGAACATTTGGAGTGGTCTTTTAATTTTTTCCAGAGCTGTATATTTCACATGTATACTCCATATAGACAAACCACTCTCTATCAATAGGCCTACATACATTTTGCCTGATGCATTTTCTATTTTGCATATCTGTGCTGTGTAATGTCTTAGCGTCAAATGCCAATGCGTATGACTTAAGTATCATAGAATCTTAGCGTAGTTCTACTAAAAAATGCATTTTGTGAACTAACTGCATGACATCTTAAAATCACTTGAAAATATGCTGAAAAAAATAACCATCTAAATCACAAATTAATTCATCAATTGAATCGTAAAATCATATTTTTCTTCAAAAAAAAATTTTCATCATTTTACTTATTTAAAGATGCTCCGAGGAACTTTCAGTGTGTTAATTCTAGCGCCCCCTTTGGACAAAAGCGGTAGTGTTTTACTACGCCAGCTGTTGTTCCTGGGTGAGCGTATACCCATGACAAAGGCATTAAAAAAAACTATATAAAAACAGCATTGTTTTACACTGATGGTCTCGTTTGCTATTACATGTAATTTATGATCATCAGAGGAAAAATGAGACTGTTTCAGAAATATTTAAAAGTTCCTCGTAGCACCTTTTAAATTTGGAGAAAAGTCTGATTTTAACACATTTTGACGAGTAGTTTGTATTAGATGTGCCTGGGTAGATACATACACGACCACTTGCTATGTGAATGTCACTATAGCCGTATATATATATAAATATATCATATATTTTTGTACATTTTATGCATCGCGTGAAATAACGGTTCGAGGTTGCCAGGTAGAGATTTAGAGAAACGGGGAGATTTTTATTCTTGTTAATCACACAAAATTGCTGATTTCTTTTTGTTTTTCATTTTCAAGTAACTATTTACGATACGGGTTCATTAACTAACTGTTAGTTACTGCTTAGTAAACGCATACAGCATTCTCTCTCTCTCTTTTTTTTTTTGGCATTTTTATGCTTTATTGATAGTGTAGAGACAGAGTTGAAATGGGGGCAGAGAGGGGAGTGACATGCAGAGTACGACCGCGGGCTGGAATCGAACCCGGGTCCGCTGCTGGCCGAGGCCCATGGGGGGGGACGCCCTACCAACTGAGCTAAGGGCGCCCCCCAACATTCTCTCTTCTGATTGGATATCAGGTTGTGGGATACTTGAAAAGAGTATCTGCCGATTACATGCAGATCGTGTATTAGACAGTACAGAGTTGAAATGGGGAGACAGACAGAGAGAGAGAGAGAGAGAGAGAGAGAGAGGGGGGGATGACCTGCAGTAAAGGTCCACGGGTCAGATTTGAACCCGCGACCACTGCAACGAAGGCCAGAGCCGATATGGTACGCACTCTATCCACTACACCACCAGAGCAGCCCTGACACTAAGCATTAATTAACAGTTAATCAAAGTACCCTATTTATTTTAATTTTACGATTTTAAAATGATTATTATTATTATTTTTTTGGTTGTTTACGATTATGAAGTTGTCGGTTCAGGGTTTCAATGGGAAAGTGCAGTTGTTATCAGCAAGGGAGACTTTGGTTGCGTTCGGAATCTCATACTTTCTACTATATAGTATGTAGAAAAAAAGATTTAGGATGTCCCGATTCTTGTGGCCAGATTTAGGATGGTTAGAAGTACCCGGATGTCCTACTTCATGCGGCCAAGATTGTTAGTGTTGAAAACTGCATCCTATGTGGGCGATTCTGACCCACAATCCAGTGCGCACGTGAAGTGACGTAACATCAACGAAGCCTCCATATGAAAACAAACGGGGATGCGACGGATATAAAAGCAAGAGGCAAGATCAAGGCGCAATGTTATGATGAAATAAGAGAGAAAAGTATGTCCCAATAGTATGCCTACTGCATCCTAACTAGATTATTTTTATCGTTGGATGTAGTATGTAGAATAGAAAAAAGAAAGAGTATGCGATTCGGAACGCAACCATGCTTTCGGTTACAAGAATGTCTCTGTTTATTGTAGAATTAACATTTTTATCATTTCAAAATATGCTGAAAAATCAACACAGTATTCTAGCTATAGTCAGGGGTGATCCATAGTCATGTAGTTATTTTTTTGGGATACGGTACAGAAGTGTAGGGTTAATCGGTGCAATCTGCTAGTGTTTAGCATTAAAAAAAAAGATATATGTTTTGTACAGAAGTTGCAGTTTTTGCTCAAATCAATTGGTCAAAAGTCTTCTTCGGAATTTTCAAAAAATCTAAGATAATGTTTTAAATTATAGAAATACTATAAACTGATCTATGGACAGTCTAAAGCCTAGAAATAGAGTATATAGAGTATATTTAATAGTTATATTTAGGGTATGACCACATATTCATAAGAAATGCTAATAAATGCCACTATAAAATATGACATTGGCTGAGTTGGAAAAGCCCTACTAACGTCCTACAAAGCCCTACTAACGTCCTACTCATACTAAAAGCCCTACTAACGTCCTACTCATACTAAAGTTGACGTCAATTTGAGTATGTTGTGGTTTGTGTATGCAAGTTTGTGTAGGCGAGAAATGCCTGGATGAGTACTAACTTCCGGGAAGATTTTGTGTATGGATCGATAGGATACTTTTCCTATACTCAACCGTCCCACAATGCATTGCGTCTTTTCAAACGACACAGAAGTTATTTTTTTAAATCTTTTTTGCTTCTGTATACTTCAGTGTAAAGGGTCCGATGAACCTCGCATACACAATGGATGGTTAAGTTGCCAGTATGTAGTATATACATGTTGAGTATGTAGGAGGGAGGACGTTAGTAGGGCTTTTAGTATGTAGTATATACATGTTGAGTATATAGGAGGGAGGACGTTAGTAGGGCTTTTAGTATGTAGTATATACATGTTGAGTATGTAGGAGGGAGGACGTTAGTAGGGCTTTTAGTATGTAGTATATACATGTTGAGTATGTAGGAGGGAGGACGTTAGAAGGGCTTTTCCGAACACATCTATTGATTGTTGCACTTTGATCAATATGCATAAGGTACTAAAGCAAAAATGGATCGGCACAATATTGTTGGGTACGAAAATTGATCGTTAGAGGTATTTCATTTTTTCAAGTGTTCAGATTTTGAAATGTTGTATTCAAGAATATCTGTGTGAAACTGTTAAAAAGTGTCCTTCTTGAACTGTGGCTAATAGCTATAATGCGTAACTTTTTCTTATTAATTGAATTAATTGATGGTTAGATGTTACATTCAAGCCATCGCCCAAACGAGTTGACACAAAGTTGATTAAGCCTATATCAGCTCCCTACAAAACTCTCTCTGTATATCTCAGTATGGCAGCGTTTACAAACTTGGTGGTCCCCAAGAAGAGCCCAATAAATGTTTCAGTTGTTGATTCTACTGCTAAGAAAAAAAACCTGGACGTACAGCAGAAGGTATAAAACCCATGCGCCATCACTGAAGGCTTTACCTCATGTAGATGGCGATGCACCGACAGTGTTGTTGTAATTACTCAGAATTCCTTATGGGGGGCGACAGAAGTTACGCACTATAGCTTTATAGTCAATGACTCTAAATGTGGGTTAAAACTTTTCAAGACAGATTTTTTTTTTCAGTTTTTACTCAGTAGAATTCTGCTGGAAAAAAAATGAACAACAGTAATTAAAAAATAAGATGATTGACGAGCTTTTCTTATGTTTGTAATGCAATCGTCTGTGTCTCTGTGCCAGTTTTTAGAAGATGTACAACAAAAAACTAATGTCATGTCTGTGTGTGTGGCCTTTTTACAGTAGACAGACGTATCTTTAAGGTTTTTTTAAAAGCTTGGCTATTGTTTCACACTTTCTGAGGATGTTAACCACTAGACAACACCGAGGTTTTGCTCCTGCTATAAGATCAAGGGATTTGATTTTAGTTCTGGGTGATTCCACATGTGCAAAAGGAACATTTGTGTTTGTTAGAAATTATTAAAAAAAGTTCCTCGTATCACCTTGTGTTTTGATCATAAATGACATATGTAAATTAGTTCA
>CM047515.1:29738241-29745741 GCA_026122265.1 Ammodytes dubius
TTGGTCGGAGGGCCGTAAGCGCTGAACATGTCCCTTTTACTCAAAGTTCTCCCAGGCAGCTGTGGCTACTACTTGTTACATTATCCCACCAGTATGACCTGTATGTAATGAATGAACCTAGAACCACTTAATGGTCTTGGTGCCTTGAAAAGCGCTATATAAATCCATCATTATTAGTAACCTTAGAACCCAGTAAACACCGACCTGTCTAGCTGGTCCATGGGGTTGCCCCTTCCCGTTGCGTCCACAGTAGCACCGTACATCTCGTACTCATGGGGACACCGACCTCCAGACGCACAGCGCAGCATCTCACCCAGAGACGGAAGCTCCTGGCTGGGCAGGCCGGCTCTGCTGTAGAGGGTGAAGGAGGGCCCACAGTCTGGGAAGGGAGGGACAAATAGGTCAGTTTGGTTACATTATTGACCAGTTATTACATTTTGGGTTAAATAAAAAAAAATCTAAACAATTAAATTACATTCCGGGCTCTTAAACCACTCGCCACAAGACCAAAAAAAAAATCTGAAAATTAGGGATAAACCAAAAATAAATAAATACATGAAATAAATAAATAAATAAATAATAGAATAAATAAATAAATAAATAATAATAATAATAAATAAAATAATAGAATAAATAATAATAGATAGATGGATAGATAGATAGATAGATAGATGATAGATAGATAGATAGATAGATAGATAGATAGATAGATAGATAGATAGATAGATAGATAGATAGATAGATAGATAGATAGATAGATAGATAAAGTAAAATACAATAGGATCTCAGAGTTCAATACACCCTTCATATTTCCACCTGAGTGAAGTAAGGATTTAAACTTTCACTGTTTGGTGTTAGTTGTGTCTTACCTTCTGTGTCTGTGTTGTCAGTACTGGTGTCAGTCAGACCCACGTCCGTGCGGACTGTGCGAAGAAGCCAGTTCTTCTCTGCCACCCCAATCTGTCACGAGAGAACTATGGTTAAATAAAACATGTAGCAGCCACGAGATTGTTTTAACATCATAACTTGGATTATAAAACATATCAACTTTTTTTTTATATATATATGTCTTTCCTACTCAGTAGCTCATAAGTGCCTACAACAAATAAAATGAACAACAGAAGATACAGGATAAAAACAGCTAAAGGGCCTCGTGGTTATGATAGCAGCGTGTCCATATTGCTCCGCACAGAGACATACACACTCAATACACACACAGAACACAAACACATCAACATACCTGCGAAAAACTATACCTTTAGCCCAGCGAGATTGTTTTACACATCATGAACAACTAAACTAAATGAAAAGGGGAAAGAAAATATCTAAATCTGCACAAAATTGTCACTTTGTAGAAATCACCACACTGAAACACTGAAGATGTGCTTTCTGTATCGTCACATATTCCTGAATACGTGTGCGCCTGTGTTGTGTGTGTGTGTGTGTGTGTGTGTGTGTGTGTGTGTGTGTGTGTGTGTGTGTGTGTGTGTGTGTGTGTGTGTGTGTGTGTGTGTGTGTGTGTGTGTGTGTGTATACCTCTCGTATATTTCATATGCATCAACTTTAGTTACTTCTAAACTTGTTTGTCCTTTAATGTGTGTGACCCGTCTAAAACCCATCTGGTCTGGGGACTCTCACAGGAGGAGCTGGTGTGTGTGTGTGTGTGTGTGTGTGTGTGTGTGTGGTGTGTGTGTGTGGCCTGTGAAGAGTGTGTGTGTGTTGTGCGTTCACCTGTCTGTGTGTGTGTGTGTCTATGTGTGACAGAGCCTGTGTGTGTGTGCGCGCCTTCGCCTGTCTGTGTGTGGTGTGCCTGTGAGATTGTGTGTGTGCGCGCCTGTGTGTGTGTGTGTGTGTGTGTGCGCACGTTCGCCTGTCTGTGTGTCTGTGGCAGTGTGTGTGTGTGTGTGTGTGGTGTGGCAGCGTGTTGTCTCTGTGGCAGCGTGTGTGGTTGTATATGTGGCATGTGTGTGTGTGCGGCCTGTGAGATAGTGTGTGTGTGTGTGTGTGTGTGTGTGTGTGTGGGCGGTAGGACATCTGGACAACTGGGCAACACCTCCAGCCACCTGCAGCTAACATGGAAGGACACACGACCTTGTAAACAGACGCCCACACTTTTTAAAAATGATTTTCTAACTTTTTCCCACTTACGGTGTAGTATAGTAGATAAGTATGCAGTACATTCAGTAGGACATATCTTAACCGTTCTTTGCTTATAACTCTCTCCATACTAACAAATAAAGTTTTAAAAAATGCCTCAAGAAATTGTCTTAAAGCATGAAAAAAATGCCAAAAAAATAATCTTAAAAATAAAATAAAAATTATTTTAAATCCCCATCCATCCACTATCCATTTAATCCTTCCATACTTTCAAATCATGCTTAAAAAATGCCCCAAAAAGTATCTTAACGAGAAATAAAAAATATCCACTGTACCATCGGTGTCCGTCTCCTGTGAGCTATCTGTCTCTCCCCCCCTCCTCAGACTCTGGTTCAGGAGTCGACACCATGGACTCTGTGGTTGATCTAGCGAATGTAACGCTCTCTGGTTTCAATGTGTCTTTGTCTGTCTGTGTTTGGGTTTGCCTGTCTGTGTGTGTGTGTCTGTCTCTCTTTTCTGTGTGTCTGTCTGTGGTATCAATGTGTGTGTCCCTGTGTGTGTGTCTGTCTCTCTTTCTGTGTGTCTGTCTCTCTTTTCTGTGTGTCTGTCTCTCTTTTCTGTGTGTCTGTCTCTCTTTTCTGTGTGTCTGTCTCTCTTTGCAATGTGTCTGTCTCTGTGTGTGTGTCTGTCTCTCTTTTCAATGTGTCTGTCTCTGTGTGTGTGTCTGTCTCTCTTCTCTGTGTGTCTGTCTGTGTGTGGGGTTTGAGGGTCTCTAGTTTGGGCTTGATAGATGTTAAGGTTCTTATTGTAGTTGGTGATAGAGTAGTGGGTTGTTGAGTTGCCTGACCTGTAATGGGGATGTGAAAGAAAAATATTATTTACAAGGTTTTGTGCACATCTATTTATTTTTTTAATTTTTTTTTACATTCATAGTAGGGGAGACCGGGTAAGTAGGCACACGTTTTACTCTAGTGAGAATTGCTCATCACCTAAACATCTTTCAATAGTCATTCCTACATTGGATATTTAGGCTACATACCAAAATTTAACTGACAGCGCCTTCTGGTTCCGAGATATAACGATTGTGACAACCTACCCGTGTGACAAATTACCCCGTTCTCCCCTAACACTATCAGTTGTTATCTTATATTACAGTTGTGTGAGTGTGTTTGTGTCTGTCTGTCTGTCTGTCTGTCTGTCTGTCTGTCTGTCTGTCTGTCTGTCTGTCTGTCCTGTCTTGCGTTACCTTGGCTACGGGGAGCGAGTGGAGCAGGCGTTTTCAACTCTTCCAACTTTTCCTCCAATAAGGCGTCTCCAGTTGTTGCCATGGGACACTGGTTCTACTGTGTGTTGGTGGTTTGATGGCTGTTGTTAAGGATCTATGTGTCACCGTGGTTACTATCTCTGGGCCTGTGGAACAAATTGAAGGGATATACAGTATAATATATATATATAACTTTTAAAGGTGCAGTGTGTAATATGACATCATCAAGAAAGTTCTACAAAGTTCTAGAATGCAACGCTCCCTGGGTAACCCCGCCCCTTTAGAATAATAACAGAAGCTACAGTGGCCTTCAAGGACAAGAACAATTCTAAATTTTAAACAATGTGTGATGTAAATCCGTTTAAGGTTGGAGGTCAACTCAGGTGGAAGAATATTTCAGAGACTTGGTGAATTATGAAGCAATATTTATTACAGACTTGGCCAAGGAGAACCGGACTGCAACTCTAGTGACTTGCACTTCAATTCTGACAAACTCATGCTTAGAGCTGTGTTTTAACCTCGCGCTATCTCTATCACCTCCCCGGCTCGGCACCAAGTGTACAATGTTTTGGTTCAGAGCTGAACACAGTGAACCACAACATTCTGGAGTCGTAGGAGATGAGACTTTATCTATCCAACTGACCTAACTGTCTCCTAACAGGCAACAAGGCTGACCTAGAGTCTGAGAGACAGACACACAAGATAGGCTATAATAACATTAATCTTTCCCATTAATATTACAACTAAATACCCAAAATTCCCTCACACAATGCACCTGATGACATTCCAACTAGACACTTTCAAGATGGCGGCACTAGGCCTTGGTCCAAGATATGCAGAAATATGGACATATATGAGACCCTTCTAAGGGAAAAAATAATCATTCCAAAAAAAATTCAGCTATTATGCACTAAATTAAATGTACTTATGGATATTATAATTACTTTCTACAAAATCTGCTAGGAAATAAAAACCCCAAATTCTACACACTTTTTTCTGTTTCAGTTTGCAGTCACCAATATCACCACACAATGAAGTGTTTTTTTCAGTGAGAACAATCGACAAATGACAAGATATTACAGTTAGTTATCACATAACCAAATGCCACACATCTAAATTCATGATCCCTGCAGTCCGAATCAGGTGAAGTACTGAAACATGTGCTTATAATGCCTAGAACTTTTTTTTAAACAGACCATTTTTTGAAAATGAAAAAATATATAGCCTATACAATAATTTTAATAATGAAAAAAACATTAAAATAAAGTAAAATAAAAAAAAGTTTAGTTAGTTTTTCTCACCTTGCTCATCTGAAGTGTCCTGTTCATCATCATCCTCATCATCCTCATTTTTTTCATCTTCTTCCGATGATTTTAATCGCAGGGCATTGTGTAGTAAACTGTGTGTACTGTGTGTGTTGTGTGTACTCTTTGTAGTGTGTTACTGTGTGTATTGTGTGTGTTGTGTGTATTGTGTGTGTTGTGTGTAGAGTGTGTGTTGTGTGTAGTGTGTTTAGCTGATATTTCCTCCGATTGACTTATTTGAGATTCTGCTGAAGCCGGTGATGAAGATGTGACGACAACTGAACGTGCAAAGACACAAGATATGGTTTAGAATTACTGAAAAAAATATACAATTTTCAATGATAGATTTATAATTAATATGATGTATTGTTACCATTAAAATCATGTATACTGATACAGTAAACTTAAAATTTGCAACTTAGTTCTGACATGGGAATTTTTAGCATGTTTTTTTCTCCGTCCGTCTATCTATCTATCTATATATCTATCTATCTATCTACTATCTATCTATCTATCTATCTATCTATCTATCTATCTATCTATCTATCTATCTATCTATCTATCTATCTATCTATCTATCTATCTATCTATCTATCTATCTATCTATCTATCCATCCATCCACCCCTCCCTCCCTCCCTCCCTCCCCTCTATCCATCCATCCATCTATCCATCCCCCTCCCTCCCATCCCTCCCCCTCCCTCTCTTCATCTCCCCCTCCTCCCTCCCTCCCTGCCTCCCTCCCTCCATCCATCCCCCTCCCTCTTCCCTCCCTCCCTCCCTCCCTCCATCCATACCACCCTCCCTCCTTCCATCCATCTATCCCTCTCTCCCTCCTCCTCCCTCCCTCCCTCCCTCCCTCCCTCCCTCCTCCTCTCCCTCCCTTCCTCCATCACTCCCTCCCTCCCTCCCTCCATCCATCCATCCATCCATCCCTCCCTTCATCTTTCCATCCCTCCATCCTTCCCTCCCTCACTCCCTCCCTCCATCCATCCATCCCTCCCTCCATCCCTCCCTCCCTCCATCGCCCCCCTCCCTCCATCACTCCCTCCCTCCCTCCCTCCCTCCCTCTGTCCCTCCCTCCCTCCCATCCATACCTCCCTCCCTCCTTCCATCCATCTAACCCTCCCTCCATCTATCCCTCCCTTCCTCCCTTCCCCTCCCTCCCTCCCTCCCTCCCTCCCTCCCTCCCTCCCTCCCTCCCTCCCTCCCTCCCTCCTTCCCTCCATCTCCCCCTCCCTCCCTCCATCTGTCCCTCCCTCTCTCTCCCTCCCTCCCTCCCTCCATCCATCCCTCCTTCCCTCCCTCCCTCCTTCCCTCTCTTCCTCCATCTCTCCCTCCCTCCCTCCCTCCCTCCTTCCCTCCCTCTCTCCCTCCCTCCCTCTCTTCCTCCCTCTCTCTCTCTCCATCTCTCCATCTCTCCCTCCCTCCCTCCCTCTCTCCTTGCCTCCCTCCCCTCTCTCTCTCTCTCCCTCACTCCCATCCATCCCTCTCTCCATCCCTCCCTCCCTCTCTCCCTCCCTCCATCTCACCTTCCTCCGATGACTCCTCCTGTCCACTCTGTGTTGTTTCCCTGGGAGTTGTAGTCCTGAGAACTCTTGTTGTAGTCCAATACAAAGCTGTCACCTCATCACTGTGTGAAGTCGCTGGAGTTATAACCAGCTCCGGCTTTCATCTCTAAAACTCGATTTGTTCGGCTCAAATTCTGCATCCACGTACAAAACTGAATCTGCAACACCAAATTCAAACAGTAATTATTTGTTTGGGCATTTTCATTCAGCCCATAAAAGTAAGTTCATTTTATTTATAGCTTATTTTCTTATCATTTTGTCTTTAGTTATTTATTACATTTTTTTCTGTATTCCTTGTCTGTTTATGTGAGGGAGGGGGAGGGGAGAGGGGGTTGGGTGTTGTGTATGTATTGTATGTGTTTACTTATTCAGTTTTTTTTGTCCATATGTAAAAAATTATAAAACCACTAAAATAAAAGTTAAAAAAAAAAAAGAAAAAAAAGTAATTTCATTTATGTGATTTTTGTCACTGTTCGAAAAAAGCACAAGGTAAATATTACTCCTGCAATTTATATATAGATACTGTCAGAAGATAGATATTCCAATTTTTGGGCATTTTCAAGCTTTATTAGACAGTACAGAGTTGAAATGGAGAGACAGAGACAGACAGAGAGAGAGAGAGAGAGAGAGGGAGAGGGAGAGAGAGAGAGAGAGAGAGAGGGGGATGACCTGCAGTAAAGGTCCACGGGTCGGCTTTGAACCCGCGACCACTGCAACGAAGGCCGGAGCCAATATGGTACGCGCTCTATCCACTACACCACCGGAGCGCCCCAAACAGTATCTTAATTTGTACGATGTTTGAGACTATATCTTAAAGGTGCTCTGAGGAACTTTCAGTTTGTGTTCATTCTAGTTTCGGGCGGAGGTTCGATCCCCCGTCTCCCCGCCACATGTCCAAGTGTCCCTGGGCAAAGACACACTGAACCCCTAAATGTCTCCTGATAGTTAGCTTGCACCCTGCGTGGTAGCTGCTGCTGCTATCGGTGTATGAATGTGTGTGTGATTGGGTGAATGTGTACAAAATAATGTAAAGCGCTTTGAGTCTGTGAAAAACCAGGGAAAAGAGCTTTATAAGTGGAGTCCATTTGCCATTTAACCACTTATTTTTCTATCTTTCCTCAGTTTTATTCGTTCAATTCAAACTTTCTAAAGATAAAGATGTCTTGCTTCCTGCATTTCGAAACGTTTTTTATACGAATTGTGTGAATCATGTTCAGTTATGGGAATCACGTCATCAAAAAGCAAATAAATAACTCTGCACCAACT
>CM047515.1:29758241-29760741 GCA_026122265.1 Ammodytes dubius
AAAGTCCACCGAGACAAATTTATTTGTAATTTTGGGCTATACAAATAAAACTGATTTGATTTGATTTGATTTGACCCATCAGCATTCTGACCTTTCTACAAGAGAGAACTGTTTGCTCCTTCCAGACAAATGACATCTAGCTTCACTGATCTTTTGAACTCAATAAACCGACGATTAACGATTTAAATTGTCTGAGTCATTCGTTAATTAACTTAATTATACTGCAATGCACTTTATACTTGAAGCACTTAAGTAATTATTACTTATGATTTTAATATTGTTGGTGCAAATGTGTGTGTTGCTTGATTGTGTAATGTGTGTGAGTGTTGTGATGTAAATTCCGTTTAAGGTTGGAGGTCAACTCAGGTGGAAGAATATTTCAGGAGACTTGGATGAATTATGAAGCGATATTTATTACAGACTTGGCCAAGGAGAACCGGACTGCAACTCTCGTGACTTGCACTTCAATTCTGACAAACTCATGCTTAGCTGTGTTTTAACCTCGCGCTATCTCTATCACCTCCCCGGCTCGGGCACCAAGTGTACCAATGTTTTGGTTCAGAGCTGAACACAGTGAACCATAACATTCTGGAGTCTTAGGAGATGAGACTTTATCTATCCAACTGACCTAAATGTCTCATAACAGGCTACAAGGCTGACCTAGAGTCTGAGAGACAGACACACAAGATAGGCATATATATGACCTCTCAATCTTTCCCATTAGTATTACAACTAAAGACCCAAAATTCCCTCACAAGTGTGATGTGTCTGTTTGTTGATCGTGTAGACTTTTTTTTAGCTACTGATATGCAACCCCTTCTTTAAATTGCCCCTCGGGACGAATTAAGTGATTGGAAGGAATTCTTCATTTGAATTTAATTGAATTAATTCTCATCAAGTTCTCATTATGTGATCTGTGTTTGAGTCTTAAATTGCCATTGGAGTGTGTGTGTATGTGTGTGTGTGTGTGTGTGTGTGTGTGTGTGTGTGTGTGTGTGTGTGTGTGTGTGTGAGAGAGAGAGAGAGAGTGTGTGTCTGTGTGTGTGTGTGTGTGTGTGTGTTGTGTGTGTTGTGTGGTGTGAGAGAGAGTGTGTGTGTGTGTGTGTGTGTGAGAGAGAGAGTGTGTGTGTGTGTGTGTGTGTGTGTGTGTGTGTGTGTGTGTGTGTGTGTGTGTGTGTGTGTGTGTGTGTGTGTGTGTGTGTGTGTGTGTGTGTGTGTCTGAGAGAGTGTGTGTGTGTGGTGTGTGTGTGTCACCCATTATGTGATCTGTGTCTTGGTCTGTGGCCTCTGGGTCCGACGGGCAAAATATGGAGCTGGAAGAAAGGACTGAAAATAACATGAGGAAAGATGATTTATTATATTAATTGTGATTTGATTAAGATTCAACACATGAATAAATAGGATATCACATTGTGCCATATCAGTAGATATTATGGAAGGAAATGTGATAGAAAATGTATAGGCAAGGCAAGTTTATTTATATAGCACAATTCAGACACAAGGCCACTCAAAGTGCTTTACAGGGGCAAGATTAGAATACATAAAACACATTATAAAACATTTAAAAGTGAATGAAAGAAGCAAATAAAATAAAAATTGCAGGTTAAAATGGAAACAAAAAAGTCTTCAGACTCGATTTAAAAGAACTGAGAGTTGCAGCAGATCTCAAGTTCTCTGGGAGTTTGTTTGTATAGCAGTCTCTGACAAAAATTCTGTTTAAAGGTGCTCCGAGGAACTTTCAGTGTGTGTTAATTCTAGCGCCCCCCTTTGGACAAAAGCGGTAGTGTTTTTGCTACGCCAGCTGTTGTTCCTGGGTGAGCGTATACCCATGACAAAGGCATTAAGAAAAACTATATAAAAATAGTATTCTTTGCACTGATGGTCTCGTTTGCTGTTACATGTAATTTATGATTATCATAGGAAAAATTAGACTGTTTCAGAAATATTTAAAAGTTCCTCGTAGCTCCTTTAATAGAATTTAGCTTCAACACATGAATAAATAGTATATTATAGACATTAGAAAATTTAATTCAAAATGGTGCATGTGTTTTTTGGGGGAATTTACCATTTGGAGCAGCAGATAGCACGAAAATCCATATCAGAAACATGGCTCGGTACCTGCATTCAAAAAGAGAAGATTTTTTTATTTCTTTTTATAATTATTTTTATTTTGGTTTTAACAACAAGCAAACATGAACAGACACGAGATAAGAATGAAGAAAAAGTTAAAAAGAAAAGAGGATGTGTTTGCTGTTCATTGTAACAGTGTTCCCTGCTCTATAAATTGATTAAAAAAAATTCACAGGACATAGAATTTGTTTTTGCTTTTGTGTTTGTGTGTGTCTTTCAATGTTTGTGGTATATATTGGTGTGTGTGTGTGTGTTGTGTGTGTGTGTGTGTGTGTGTGTGTGTTGTGTGTGTGTGTGTGTGTGTGTGTGTGTGTGTGTGTGTGTGTGTGTGTGTGTGTGTGTGTGTGTGTGTGTGTGTGTGTGTGTGTGT
>CM047515.1:29775741-29795741 GCA_026122265.1 Ammodytes dubius
AAAACTATGTAGATTTTCGGGAAGCTCTTTCTCTTATTTTGGCAATCCAGCATGCTTGTGCTTCGGCCATCTCCGCTCCCTCCGCCTGTGCGTCATTATTTGATAATTTAGTATGGTTAAGCATGACTATAAATCATCATAAAAACGTTTATAGGTCATAAAAGTCAAAAAGCATCATAGGTCCTCTTTAAGGAAAATCCAGACACTTCATTTTTTCTGGAGCTGTGTATATACAGCTCTGGAAAAAATGAAGAGACCACTCCAAATGTTCAGTGTCCTCTCGTTTTACTATTTATAGGCATATGTTTGAGTAGAATGAACATTTTGGTTTTATTCTACAAACTACTGACAACATTTCTACCAAATTCCAATAAATGTTTTGTCATTAAAGAGCATTTCCATTAAGTAATGTAGAGATGAAGATTTAAGAAAAATCCAGACTGATCTCTTAATTTTTCCGGAGCTGTAAATAAATACACTTTACTATATATATGTATATAGTCTGTTGTTATCAACTCACATAGTGTGTATCAATTATAACCATAAACAAAAAATTAGTCAAAAGGTAATACTAGGAGAGTGGGGTGAGTTGTGCCAGTTGTGCCAGTGGCATGGCTGTCTAATGGATTTGTCTTATAGCTTTTTTTAAATATAGCATTCATAAAAAAAAAAAGTTGTCTTATGGCACAATTTAGCCCGCACCAGGGGCAAGTTGTGCCACTAGACAACTTTTTTTTATGAAAGCTATATTTCTTAAACAGTTTATTTCAGATTCAAAGTTATAGTTGGCAGGGATGCACCACATCCTAAAATATACGCACGTATTTTAGTTGTAGGCATTACTGTCAAGGCCTCAATTTAAAGTCACTTTGCGTAAAAAGTGGTAAAACTCACCCCACTCTCCCCTAATACTTGAATATATTTGTTTCGCTATATGAGTTGCTAGTTGTTATTTTTTAGGCTCAACAATCCGTCAATTTAACACATTTTGTTGAAGTATTTTGCAAGACAAACCTACTGTAAATTTGACTACTTATATATAATCCATCATTAATCTTACATGCAACAATTCATGTCAAATAAACCTTCATTTTCAAACATCATCATTATCAAATGTCTGTTTTCATTAACTCAGAACACAGTTTGTATCAATTTTACCTTCCTATAAAAATTCCAGAATTATCCCATAAACAAAAATAAGTCCAAAGGTAATTATACAATAAATGATGACTTGTTTAATATCTTTTCATGTCAGGTTCTTTTATTTTTATCATTTATGCAGCAAATCTTGAAAGGTATCAATAAGTGTGAGGACACGGAATATTTCAGCCCGGTGAGGGCACGGAATATTTTGGCTCTGTGACAATAGGGACTGATTCACTCACTTCAATCAGGTGTGTGTGGCACTGATTGGCTGATTGAGCCCAGGTGTGAAGAGGTTATATTTGCCCTGAGACCCCAGTGCTCTGTGCTGCTCATTGTCTCACCTTCAGAGGTAGTGAGAGGTTCCTCTTGTGGTTTCTCTAGTGTCAGTGTATCTACTACCTAGGCAGTTCTTTATGTTATATGCTTTCAGCTGCTTGGCAGTGGTGGTTTAGTTTGTTGTTTTAGTGTGTTATATTTAAGGTACTCTGTGTGGCCCTTTACAGCTTCGTGTGCTTTTGTTTTCGCCCCTTCCCCATATTCGCATTAGCGATTTAGTGGATATCCCTCCGGGGATAACTTTCAGACACCCCTGGGTCTGCACCTGTGCCCCAACCCCCAGTTATTACAAATAAGTATCTTAAATAATTAAGCAGTACAAGTGTAGATTTTGATATTGACAAATATGAATGAATGATTTGTGTATTTTTGCCATTCATTATACAATCTATTTATTCATAATGTGTATTTTATTTTATATTAAATTGAGCAATACGTTTGGACATTCAAAAAACTAAATCCACATACATCTTTACATAATTAAATTCCCAAGATCAGTGACTTAAAAATATCCCAAAACACACACAATATTAAAGAAATAATAAAACATACTTTACTCTAACTTCTAACCCTTAATTCCATAGTTTAACTCTTAAAACACATCTGTATTTTACACAAGTTCTAACTTTACATGTTCCAAAAATACACAGCCGTCTTAAATTATAATTGCCTTCTCTTGATCATAAAAAATCAAATAATCCCGACACCCATTCCTACATATAACCGTAGACTGCTCCCAAGAGGTTAAAGTTTAAACCTAACCAAAAAATAAGTGTCTACAAATCTACCCAATTTCATCTCCATCTCTCCACGCCGTAAAATAACGCTCTAAAATGCCCAAAAATAATCTTTACAAAATGTTTCTAAATGAGAAATTAAACGTAATTTCTAAAAACTTGAGCAATGAATTAAAAAACAGTATTTTCTAAGCCGACCTAGAGGCGGTCTAGTGCATTGCAGAAGTGTCAGACTCCGGGTTGGCCCATAAAAGCATCACATAAAAAACAAATCAAGCTTCACCTGCAGTTAAAAAATGCAACGAGTTCACTATAAAAAATATATTCAACGATGTCATCAGAAAAACAAAGAGTAGCCCCACCCACCACCGAAACCCAACTGAAAGCTGCAGTCCGTCACAAACTGATTGACAGGTTTTCTAAATCTGCTCTACAGTCACAGAGACCTTCATTGGGGAAATCTTCAGTTCATTCCACGTCCTAAATAATGGAAACATCTTCTCAGTGAAGGTGTGTGTGATGGTGTGTATGTGTGTGTTAGTATCAGCATCAGAGAACGACAGTTTTCCTCTGTTCCAGTCCAGATTCACTCTGATCCTCTGGAACTTCTCCTTCAATGGGAGAACAGTGTCTGGAGCTGATGGTGAGAAGGATTTGTATTCACTATTATGGAACCATATTGCCCATATTCCAGACAGCCATGTGTCTCCCTTCCTCTGGACAGACTCTGCTAACACACCCAGTTCCCAGAGTGTACTGTCTCCAACCTGGACGTCCCAGCTGTGAGTCCCTGAGTTAAAGCCCTCAGAGCTCAGGACAGAGAAGTTATCAATAAACCTCTCTGGATTATCAGGAAGCTGCTGTTCCTCTCCTTCTCTCACACTGGTCAGATCTTCAGACAGGATGAGTATTGGATCAGCAGTGTTTGGGTCCAGAACCAGAGGAGTGTAGGAGACCATGTCCTTCATCTTGTTCCAGATGTTGAAGGTCAGGTTGCCCAGGTGTTTGGCCTCGTCTATCAGAGCTCCTGAGAGCAGCTGTGGATCATCTAGTAGTGCCCCCTGCTGGACTCTGTCCACTGCAGCCTTGTAGTTGAGCAGGAATGAGACGTCTTCAGCTCTCAGCTGCTCCTCTGTGGCTCTGACTGTGTCTGAAAGAGCTGCTATCTCTCTGCTCAGAGCCTCCATCTTCTCCTTCATCATCTGACTCTTCTGCTCCTCTTCCTCCCTCAGTGCAGCAATCCTGGCCTTCTCTTCCTTTTCTAGAAACTGGTGAAGCTTCTTAAACTGATCCTGAATCTGCGTCTCTGTGCGTCGGGCCTGGACCTTTATGTGTTCTGCTGTTTGATCAGACTCCTCTTTAACTTGTTCACAAAGTTTCAACTTCTCCTTTAAGGGCTCCAGAGTTTCCTCAAGTTCCTTCTTGTATTGTTCAGCAGCTTCATCGATGGGTCTGAATCTGTGGTCGCTGTGTTTGACTGAATCTCTGCAGACGACACAAACTGGCTGCTGATGGTCCAAACAGAAGAGTTTGAGTTTCTCAGAGTGCAGACTGCAGAGAGCCTCTGAAGCTTTCTCATCTCTCTCCTGTACGAAGGTCTCACACAGGTTCTTTAAGGCCAAGTTAGGAGGTGGTTCTACCTTTGAAGATCTTCTCTTACAAACTGGACAGTCATGTGTTGGTTTCTCTCTCCACCAGTTCTGCAGACAGTCTTTACAGAAGCTGTGGCTACATGACAGGATCACGGGCTGTTTGAAGATGTCATGGCAGACCGGACAGCACAGATCCTCCTCTAACCTGGAAGCCATTTTGTCTTGTCAAATCAGTTTATACAAATAAAGATGATTTAATTTGTCTCTGAGTGAAGCTGAAAACACAGCAGACAGGCAGAAAGCTCCAACAGCAAGTCCCTCTGTTCAAAGTTACTTTCCCTTCAAACCTTTTTTTTAGTGAGTCTCTGGTTCAGTGTGTGCAGTCAGCAGCAGGTAGTGTCCCAGTATTCTCTCCTGTAGATGTGTCTGTTGAAGTGGTGGATTTGAATGTCAATCTCACTGTCAGTGAGGCAGAATAGAATCCTGTTTCCTGGTATGACTGAGGTGTGTCAACTGATATGCAGATCCATTTAGACTTGTCAAATCAGCTGTTTACAACTTTTTATCCAATTTGTCTCTGAGTGAAGCTGAAAACACAGCTTTCCCTTCGAACCTGTTTGAACTTGTTTGTTATAAAGTCTCTTGTTCAGTGTGTGCAGTCAGCAGCAGCTAGTGTCCCAGTATTCCCAGTATTCTCTCCTGTAGCTGTGTCTCTCTCTGTTGAACTGCTGCGTTTAAGTGTCAATCTCACCGTCAGTGATGCAGAATAGAAACCTGTTTTCCTGGTTTAAGGTGTGTCAGGTGAGGGAGATTTATATTGGTATGGTTCCAAAGTTCCAAAATGATAATATGTTGCTTAAGAACCTTTGTTTATAGTATATATCTTCTTCAGTGTGTGCAGTCAGCCGTAGGTAGTGTCCCAGTATTCCCAGTATTCCCAGTATTCTCTCCTGTAGCTGTCTCTCTCTCTGTTGAAGTTGTACGAATGAATATGAATCTTACCGTCAGTGACGCAGCATAGAAACCTGTTTCGTGTCAAGATTTCTATCTTTATAGTGCCAAAGTTCCAAAACGATAATAAGTTGCCTCAAACCTTTGTTTATATTAAATCCCTTGTTCAGTGTGTGCAGTCAGCAGCAGCTAGTGTCCCAGTATTCCCAGTATTCCCAGTATTCCCAGTATTCCCTCCTGTAGTCGTCCTCTCTCTGTGTTAGTGAGTTTGAATGTGAATCTCTCCGTCTGTGAGGCAGAATAAAAACCTGTTTCCTGGTATGACTCAGGTGACTCATGTGATGGGCGGAGCTTTATCATTACAGTCTGTCAGGTTGAGTTTCATTCCTAAGTGATGATCCCTGACATGAACTATAGAGTCTTACTGTAGAGAGTTTACTGTGTTCTAGAACTGTCTTACCTCATGTTTAAACAATGAACAAACCCAAGGGAAACCTTAATAAAGTATTTCTGCTTAATGAGTACAGTGTTTATTTTGTTATCACTTTTAGATTTAGTCTTTAGACAAATGCAAACAACTAGTTTTAGTCACATTCTACATTTGTCACATCTTCCTCCTCTTATCTGAGGTCGGGCTGCGGGACATTTAGTCTCTGAGTGAAGTTGAAAACACAGCAAGCAGACCGACAGACAGCTCCAACAGCAAGTCTCTCCCTCTAAAGTTACTTTCACTTCTACTTGTTTGAACTTGTTTTTAGTAAATCTCTGGTTCATTGTGTTACTATATCTCTCTCTCTCTCTCTCTCACTCTCTAACACACACACACGCACATGCACACACACACACACACACACACACACACACACACACACACACACACACACAGTGGGTTGAACCCCAACAGTCATCAGTTTAAGAACACACATACAGGTATTTTTGTTAACAGGTTTTTTCGTCTTATCATTTCCAAGAATATTCCTGTCCCCACAAGCACAGATTTGGAAAATCTTTCTGTCAACACTATAAGGCAAAAACCAAAAAACTCAGACGCTGCCCAGAGCAAACCAACAGGTGGCGCTATAACCCTGATGCTAAAGACACATGGGCCAATCAGAAGCCTTCATCCTCCTCTTATCGGAGGTCGGGTTGCAGGAAATCTAGGTTGCGTTCCGAATCGCATACTTTCTACTATATAGTATGTAGAAAAAAGATTTAGGATGTCCCGATTCTTGTGGCCAGATTTAGGATGGTTAGAATACCCGGATGGTCTACTTCATGCGGCCAAGATTGTTAGTGTTGAAAAGTGCATCCTATTTGGGCGATTCTGACCCACAATCCAGTGCGCACGTGAAGTGACGTAACATCGACGAAGCCTATAGGTCCATGTTATGAAAACAAACGGGGATGCGACGGATATAAAAGCAAGAGGCAAGATCAAGGCGCAATGTTATGATGAAATAAGAGAGAAAAGTATGTCCCAATAGTATGTCTACTGCATCCTAACTAGATTCTTTTTATCGTCGGATGTAGTATGTAGAATAGAAAAAAGAAAGAGTATGCGATTCGGAACGCAACCCTAGTCTCTGAGTGAAGTTACAAACACAGCAAGCAGACAAACAGCTCCAACTACAAGTCCCTCCCTCTCAGAGTATTTTCTCTGACATGACATCTGTAAATGTATAAAATCGACGGATTGATGAGCCTCAAAACCAACAAATAACACTGGCAGCAATTCATAAAATTAAACAAAGATTAACTCAATGTCACTCTCTCTACTATGGTTGTTTTTGTTTGCACCCAGATGTTGTCCTTCAACATCAGATGATTGTTTACATGTTACTGTGGTTACATGAAACTACAACAATGGCTGACTTGTCCAACACCCTAGTGGTGCTAACCGTGTTGACTGGGATTTTTACATTTTTGCACATTAAAGTGGCTACAAGGAACTTTTAATATGAAAGGGTTGGTGGTTCGATCAACGAAAGAAAATACTTGAAAAAATTATATAATAAGTCTGTTGTTATTAACTCCAAATATATTGTAGTTTGTATCAGTTTTAAGCTTTTAGATCAAATTCCTGAATTATCCCATGAGTTAAAATAAGACAAAAGGTAATACTACAATCAATTATGGCTCTTTTCACATCGTTTCATGTCAGGTTTTTTATTTATTTTTATTCAGCAAATTTGAAAGGTATCAATGAGTATCTTAATTATTAAACAGTGCAAGTAGAGATTTCGATATTGACAACTATAAATGAATTAATTGTGTATTTCGGCAATTTATTATACAATCTATATATTCAATAATACATTGAAAATGATGTGTCAAATGACATGGAAAAACAAAATCATCAAACGTGTTCACATAATTAAATTCCCAAAATCAGTGACTTAAAAATAACCCAAAACACACACATCATTAAAGAAAAAACAACATATAATTTACTCTAATTTCTAATCCTTAATTCTATCGTTTACCTCTTCTTTAGAAGTGAAACACATCTGTAGTTTACACACGTTCTAACTTTACATGTTCAAAAAATACACCGCCCTCTTAAATTATAATTGCCTTCTCTTGATCATAAAAAATAAATTCATCCCAACACCCATTCCTAAATATAACCGTAGACTGCTCCCAACCGGTTAAAGTTTAAACTAAACCAGAAAACATTAATGATGCATTTTCAGCATGTTTTTGAGAAGATGCCTGAAGATCGAACAATGAACAACATACACACTTGTCCTTTTTTTTTCCTTTTCTTCGTTCCTATGTCTAGTCTGTTGTTGTTTTGTTTGTTTGCTTGTTGTTGAAAAAATTAAATAAACCATACGTTTTTAAACAAGTGAAGAAATCAACAATAGTGTTTCTGCTGAACGACACATTTTGATTTTCCACTTGAGGCTGTGATGTCATTTTCTATTTACAGCACAGAAGCACACGAGGAATTACAATGTACACAAGGGTTACAATTAATTTTCTCAGGGCTTTTACACACATCCAGTGTGTTTAGTCTGAATCTGTTAAATTGATGCTATTAGTTTGTTTTCTATCTAGACTGGTTAGGGTACAGAGAGCGTATGAGTCATCATACAACAAACTCAACTGAATTTGTGCATCCAATGTTTCAATGAAATCTTTAAAATATATACAAAGTGCTAAATGAAGGGGCGTTGTGGTGTGGTGGTTAGACAGTGTACCAAAGAGGCTCAGTCTTCGTCACAGTAGACCATGTCATCCCCCTCTCTACCCCATTTCATCTCTGTCTCTCAACACTGTCAAAGCATGGAAAAATGCCAAAAAAGCATCACATAAAAATCAAATCAAGGCTCATTCCCCTGCAGTTATAATACACAAATAGTTCACTTAAAAAGATATAATCAACGTTGTCATCAGAAAACAAAGAGTAGCCCCACCCACCAACATCCTACTGAAAGTTGCAGTCGGTCACAAACTGATCTGTTGTGTAGTGGTTAGAGCTTGTACCATAGAGGCTCAGTCCTCATTAGAATTCGGCCTGAGTCGTTCTCTGCATGTCATTCCACTCTCTACCCCATTTAATCTCTGTCTCTACACGGCGTAAAATAAATCTCGAAAAAATGCCCAAAAATAATCTTGTCAAAATGTTTCTAAATGAGGCAATAAACGTAATTTCTAAAAACATGAGCAATGAATTAAAAAATTATATTTTCTAAGCCGACCTAGAGGCGGTCTAGTGCATTGCAGAAGTGTCAGACTCTGGGTCGGCCCATAAAAGCATCACATAAAAAACAAATCAAGTTTCACCTGCAGTTAAAACATGCAAAGAGTTCACTTTGAAATATATAATCAACGATGTCATCAGAAATCAAAGAGTAGCCCCACCCACCACCAACATCCTACTGAAAGCTGCAGTCGGTCACAAACTGATTGACAGGTTTTTTATTTCTGTTCTACAGTCACAGAGACCTTCATTGGTGAAATTGTAAGTTCATTATCCACCGTGTTAAAGTATGGAAACATCCTCTCAGTGAAAGTGTGTGTGACGGTGTGTATGTGTGTGTTAGTATCAGCATCAGAGAACGACAGCTTTCCTCTGTTCCAGTCCAGATTCACTCTGATCCTCTGGAGCTTCTGCTTCAATGGGAGAACAGTGACTGGAGCTGGTGGGGAGATGGATATGTATTCACTATTCATGAACAATATTCCCCAGAATCCAGACCGTATGCTTCCCTTCCTCTGGACAGACTCTGCTAACACACCCAGGAACCATCCTGCACCGTCTCCTACCTGGACGTCCCAGCTGTGAGTCCCTGAGTTAAAGCCCTCAGAGCTCAGGATAAAGCAGTTATCATCAAACCTCTCTGGATTATCTGGAAGCTGCTGTTCCTCTCCTCGTCTCACACTGGTCAGATCTTCAGACAGGATGAGTCTTGAACCAGCAGTGTTTGGGTCCAGAACCAGAGGAGTGTAGGAGACCATGTCCTTCATCTTGTTCCAGATGTTGAAGGTCAGGTTGCCCAGGTGTTTGCCCTCGTCTATCAGAGCTCCTGAGAGCAGCTGTGGATCATCTAGTAGTGCCCCCTGCTGGACTCTGTCCACTGCAGCCTTGTAGTTGAGCAGGAATGAGACGTCTTCAGCTCTCAGCTGCTCCTCTGTGGCTCTGACTGTGTCTGAAAGAGCTGCTATCTCTCTGCTCAGAGCCTCCATCTTCTCCTTCATCATCTGACTCTTCTGCTCCTCTTCCTCCCTCAGTGCAGCCATCCTGGCCTCCTCTTCCTCTTCTAGAAACTGGTGAAGCTTCTTAAACTGATCCTGAATCTGTGTCTCTGTGCGTCGGGCCTGGACCTTTATGTGTTTTGCTGTTTGATCAGACTTCACTTTAACTTGTTCACAAAGCTTCAACTTCTCCTTTAAGGGCTTCAGAGTTTCCTCAAGTTCCTTCTTGTGTTGTTCAGCAGCTTCATCGATGGGTCTGAATCTGTGGTCGCTGTGTTTGACTGAATCTCTGCAGACGACACAAACTGGCTGCTGATGGTCCAAACAGAAGAGTTTGAGTTTCTCAGAGTGCAGACTGCAGAGAGCCTCTGAAGCTTTCTCATCTCTCTCCTGTACGAAGGTCTCACACAGGTTCTTTAAGGCGAAGCTTAAAGGTGGCTCCTTTGAAGATCTTCTCTTACAAACTGGACACTCACGTATTGGTTTGTCTCTCCACCAGTTCTGCAGACAGTCTTTACAGAAGCTGTGGCTACATGACAGAAGAACAGGATGTTTGAAGATGTCATGGCAGACCGGACAGCACAGATCCTCCTCTAACCTGGAAGCCATTTTGTCTTGTCAAATCAGTTTATACAAATAAAGTTGATTTGATTTGTGTCTGAGTGAAGTTGAAAACACAGCAGACAGACAGAAAGCTCCAACAGCAAGTCCCTCTGTTCAAAGTTACTTTCCCTTCAAACCTGTTTGAACTTGTTTTTAGTAAGTCTCTTGTTCAGAGTGTGCAGTCAGCAGCAGCTAGTGTCCCAGTATTCTCTCCTGTAGTCGTCCTCTCTCTGTTGAAGTGGTGGATTTGAATGTGAATCTCACCGTCAGTGACGCAGAATAAAAACCTGTTTCCTGGTATGACTGAGGTGTGTCAGCTGATATGCAGATCCATTTAGACTTGTCAAATCAGCTGTAAACAACTTTTCATACAATTTGTCTCTGAGTGAAGCTGAAAACACAGGTTTCCCATCAAACCTGTTTGAACTTGTTTGTTATTAAGTCTCTATTTCAGTGTGTGCAGTCAGCAGCAGGTAGTCTCCCTGTATTCCCAGTATTCTCTCCTGTAGCTGTGTCTCTCTCTGTTGAAGTGCTGCGTTTGAGTGTCAATCTTACCGTCAGTGACACAGAATAAAAACCTGTTTCCTGGTGTAAGGTGTGTCAGGTGAGCAGCGGAGCTTTCTATTTACACAGTTCCAAAGTTCAAAGTTCCAAAACGATAACATGTTGCTTCAAACTGTTGTTTATAGTACATCACCTGTTTAAACGTGTTTATAGTAAATCTCTTGTTCAGTGTGTGCAGTCAGCAGCAGCTAGTGTCCCAGTATTCCCAGTATTCCCAGTATTCTCTCCTGTAGTCGTCCTCTCTCTGTGTTAGTGGTGAGTTTGAATGTGAATCTCTCCGTCTGTGAGGCAGAATAAAAACCCGTTTCCTGGTATGACTCAGGTGACTCATGTGATGGGCGGAGCTTTATCATTACAGTCTGTCAGGTTGAGTTTCATTCCTAAGTGATGATCCCTGACATGAACTATAGAGTCTTACTGTAGAGAGTTTATTGTGTTCTAGAACTGTCTTACCTCATGTTTAGACAATGAACAAACCAAGGGAAACCTTAATAAAGTAGTTATGCTTAATGAGTACAGTGTTCATGTTGTTATCACTTAAATATTTAATCTTTAGACAAATGCAAACAACTAGTTTTAGTCACATTCTACATTAATCACATCTTCCTCCTCTTATCTGAGGTCAGGCTGCGGGACATTTAGTCTCTGAGTGAAGTTGAAAACACAGCAAGCAGACAGACAGACAGCTCCAACAGCAAGTCTCTCCCTCTAAAGTTACTTTCACTTCTAACTTGTTTGAACTTGTTTTTAGTAAATCTCTGGTTCAGTGTGTTACCCTAGTGACCATATATCTCTCTCTAACACACACACACACACACACATGGGTTGAACCCCAACAGTCATCAGTTTAAGAACACACACACACACACACACACACACACACACACACACACACACACACACACACACACACACACACACACACACACACACACACACAGTTTTTTCGTCTCATCATTTCCAAGAATATTCCTGTCCCCACAATCACGGATTTGGAAAATCTTTCTGTCAACACTAAAAGGCAAAAACCAGAAAATGTATATGCTGCCAAGAGCAAACCAACAGGTGGCGCTATAACCCTGATGCTAAAGACACATGGGCCAATCAGAAGCCTTCATCCTTCTCTTATCTGAGGTCGGGTGGCGGGAAAGTTAGTCTCTGAGTGAAGTTACAAACACAGCAAGCAGACAAACAGCTCCAACTACAAGTCCCTCCCTCTCAGAGTATTTTCTCTGACATGACATCTGTAAACGTATAAAATCGACGGATTGATGAGCCTCAAAACTAACAAATAACTCTGGTAGCAATTCATAAAATTAAACAAAGATTTAGTCAAAGTCACTCTCTCTACTATGGTTGTTTTTGTTGGCACCCAGATGTTACTGCGGTTACATGAAACTACAACAATGGCTGACTTGTCCAAAACCCTACTGGTGCTAACCTTGTTGACTGGGCTTTTTACATGTTTGCACATTAAAGTGGCTACAAGGAACTTTTAATATGAAAGGGTTGGTGGTTCGATCGACGAAAGAAAATACTTATAAAAATGATATAATAAGTCTGTTGTTATTAACTCCAAACATATTGTAGTTTGTATCAGTTTTAAGCTTTTAGATCAAATTCCTGAATTATCCCATGAGTTAAAATAAGACAAAAGGTAATATTACAATAAATTATGGCTCTTTTCACATCGTTTCATGTCA
The DNA here is from genome assembly GCA_026122265.1 of Ammodytes dubius. NCBI lineage: Eukaryota > Metazoa > Chordata > Actinopteri > Uranoscopiformes > Ammodytidae > Ammodytes > Ammodytes dubius. The sequence continues at coordinate 29,788,075 of CM047515.1, forward strand.
GGTTTTTTATTTATTTTTATTCAGCAAATTTGAAAGGTATCAATGAGTATCTTAATTATTAAACAGTGCAAGTTTAGATTTCGATATTGACAACTATAAATGAATTAATTGTGTATTTTGGCAATTTATTATACAATCTATGTATTCAATAATACATTGAAAATGATGTGTCAAATGACATGCAAAAACAAAATCATTAAACGTGTTCACATAATTAAATTCCCAAGATCAGTGACTTAAAAATAACCCAAAACACACACATAATTAAAGAAAAAACAACATATAATTTACTCTAATTTCTAATCCTTAATTCTATCGTTTACCTCTTCTTTAGAAGTGAAACACATCTGTAGTTTACACACGTTCTAACTTTACATGTTCAAAAAATACACAGCCCTCCTAAATTATAATTGCCTTCTCTTGATATTAAAAAATCCAATCATCCCGACACCCATTCCTACATATAACCATAGACTGCTCCCAGCAGGTCAAAGTGTATACCAAACCATGAAACAAGTAAAGAAATCAACAATAGTATTTCTGCTGAATGAATTTCCCACTTGAGGCTGTGTATTTACAGCACAGAAGCACATGATGAATAATAATTTACACAAGGGTCTAATGTATCTGGTTTGAATCTGGTAAATTAATTGAACGTTTAAACCAGACCAAAAAAACAAAGTGAAGAAATCATCTAAAGTACTAGGGTTCTCTTGGAAACATTCCCAGAAACCACATCTGCAAGCAGTTTTGAGACTGGTTGTTTTGGTCCAAATCAGAGTACCATTTCTGCGTTCTCAACATCCCAACATAACCGGAACAAGGGGACATTTAAACCGACTAAACGCTGGAAGTGCCCATGAAAGCATCTCTTAAAAATACAAATCAATGTTTACATGCAGTTAAAATACTCAAAGAGGGGCACTCTGTTGGCGTAGTGGATATAGAGTGAACCATATTGGTTCCGGCCTTCATTGCAGTGGTCGCGGGTTCAAGTCCGACCCGTGGACCTTTTCCTGCAGGTCATCCCCTCTCTCTCTCTCTCTGTCTCCCCATTTCAACTCTGTACTGTCTAATAAAGATGGACAATGCCAAAAAAATATCTTTGAAAAAACAAAGTTCACTGCCCCACCCAACTGAAAGCTGCAGTCGGTCACAAACTGATTGACAGGGTTTCTATTTCTGTTCTACAGTCACAGAGACCTTCATTGGTGAAATCTTCAGTTCATCCGCCGTCATGAAGAATGGAAACATCTTCTCAGTGAAGGTGTGTGTGAAGGTGTGTATGTGTGTGTTAGTATCAGCATCAGAGAACGACAGCTTTCTTCTGTTCCAGTCCAGATTCACTCTGATCCTCTGGGGCTTCTTCTTCAATGGGAGAACAGTGGATGGAGCTGATGGGGAGAGGGATGTGTATTCACTTTTATGGAAGATTATTCCCCAGAATCCAGACGTTATGAATCCCTTCCTCTGGACAGACTCTGCTGACACACCCAGTATCCAGCCAGTACTGTCTCCAACCTGGACGTTCCAGCTGTGAGTCCCTGAGTTAAAGCCCTCAGAGCTCAGGACAGAATAGGTGAATCAAACCTCTCTGGATTATCAGGAAACTGCTGATACTCTCCTCGTCTCACACTGGTCAGATCTTCAGACAGGATGAGTCTTGGAGCAGCAGTGTTTGGGTCCAGAACCAGAGGAGTGTAGGAGACCATGTCCTTCATCTTGTTCCAGATGTTGAAGGTCAGGTTGCCCATGTGTTTGGCCTCGTCTATCAGAGCTCCTGAGAGCAGCTGTGGATCATCTAGTAGTGCCCCCTGCTGGACTCTGTCCACTGCAGCCTTGTAGTTGAGCAGGAATGAGACGTCTTCAGCTCTCAGCTGCTCCTCTGTGTCTCTGACTGTGTCTGAAAGAGCTGCTATCTCTCTGCTCAGAGCCTCAATCTTCTTCTTCATCATCTGACTCTTCTGCTCCTCTTCCTCCCTCAGTGCAGCCATCCTGGCTTTCTCTTCCTCTTCTAGAAACTGGTGAAGCTTCTTAAACTGATCCTGAATCTGCGTCTCTGTGCGTTGGGCCTGGACCTTTATGTATTTTGCTGTTTGATCAAACTTCACTTTAACTTGTTCACAAAGCTTCAACTTCTTCTTTAAGGGCTTCAGAGTTTTCTCAAGTTCCTTCTTGTGTTGTTCAGCAGCTTCATCGATGGGTCTGAATCTGTGGCGTCTGTGTTTGACTGAATCTCTGCAGACGAGACAAACTGGCTGCTGATGGTCCAGACAGAAGAGTTTGAGTTTCTCAGAGTGCAGACTGCAGAGAGCCTCTGAAGCTTTCTCATCTCTCTCCTGTACGAAGGTCTCACACAGGTTCCTTAAGGCCAAGTTAGGAGGTGGGATTCCTTTGAAGATCTTCTCTTACAAACTGGACACTCACGTATTGGTTTCTCTCTCCACCAGTTCTGCAGACAGTCTTTACAGAAGCTGTGGCTACATGACAGGATCACAGGATGTTTGAAGATGTCATGGCAGACCGGACAGCACAGATCCCCCTCTAACCTGGAAGCCATTTTGTCTTGTCAAATCAGCTTCATACAAATAGTATTGCCTCCGGGTGAAGCTGAAAACACAGCAGACAGACAGATAGCTCCAACAGCAAGTCCCTCTGTTTAAAGTTACTTTCCCTTCAAACCTGTTTGTTATTAAGTCTCAGGTTCAGTGTGTGCAGTCAGCAGCAGCTAGTGTCCCAGTATTCTCTCCTGTATCTGTGTCTCTCTCTGTTGAAGTGGTACGAATGAATGTCAATCTTACCGTCAGTGACGCAGAATAGAATCCTGTTTCCTGGTATGACTCAGGTGTGTCCGCTGATATGTGGAGCTTAATATCTTTATAGTTCCAGAGTTCAATTTCCCGAAGTGATTATATGTTGCCTTCGAAACTCTCTTGTTCAGTGTGTGCAGTCAGCAGCAGCTAGTGTCCCAGTATTCCCAGTAAGTATATATTTCCTGTAGTCGTCCTCTCTCTGTGTTAGTGTGAATCTCACCGTCAGTAAGGCAGAATAAACAACCTCTGTCGTGGTTTGTTTTCAGGTGTGTCAGCTGATAAGTGTGGTTATATATCTTAACAGTTCCAGAGTTCATTAGTTACATAGTGATAACATGTCCCTATCAGATTCTGTTGTTAATAGTTAGAGCGTGTAGCATAGAGGCTCAGTCGTCATTACAGCAGCCTATGTCATCACCCTCTCTATCTGATTGTATCTCTGTCTCTCAACAACGTCAAATGAGGCACAAAATATAATCAATAAAATTGCTAAATGAGGAATTAAACATAATTTCTTAAAAAAAAAATAGACCTTTCTAAGCTGACCTAGAATGTGGTCCAGTGCAAAGTTCCGAAGTGATCATATGTTGCCTTCGGAATTCTCTTGTTCAGAGTGTGCGTCAGCAGCAGGTAGTGTCCCAGTATTCCCAGTATTCCCAGTAAGTATTATTTCCTATAGTCGTCCTCTCTCTCTGTTAGTGGTGGTTATTAATGTGAATCTCACCGTCAGTGAGGCAGAATGAAAAACTGTGTTGCGGTTTGTTTTCAGGTGTGTCAGCTAATAAGTGTGTTTTATATCTTAACAGTTCCAGAGTTCAATGTTCCGTGATAACATGTCCCTGTCAGATCCTGTTGATCAGACTTTAAGTGCTGCTTCTAAACCTATAAAGCTGTAAATTATTAATTTCTTTATTGAAATTTTCTCTTCGCATATCCCCTTTCAAGTTACCACACTTCAGAGGCAGGGTCAGCCATAGTACAGCGCCCCTGGAGTAGTCAATACAATTTTAAGTTTAAAGTAAGTAACTTTAGTAGTTTTTCTATCAATTTTCATTAAAGGCTACATTGAAAATCATCTTTTCTCATCTCCCCTCTCAAGTTCCCACACTCCAGAGGGGGTCAGAGCGCAGGGTCAGCCATAGTACAGCCCCTGACAAATAGACAAAATAATGATTTTTAAGTTGAATCATTTTAATAATTTTGGATGATTCTTTATTCATCTTCATTACTATATTGAAAGTAAAGCCCACTGAGACAAATGTATTTGTGATTTTGGGCTATACAAATAAAACTGATTGGATTTGATTTATATTATTAAGCTCAACATTTTCTTTTGACCAATACTTCAAATACGGTATCTACAATAAGACTTTCTTTTAGTCTTTACCAGGGCCTTTGGTTGACATGTTTTGTTAAATTGTCATTAAAGTAGCTATTAGGAAATTTTAAATATCTCTGAAACAGTCTAATTTTTCACCTCTGATGATCATAAATTACACATAACAGTGAACGAGACCACCTGTGCAAAGAATGCTATTTTTATATAGTTTTTCTTAATGCCTTTGTCATGGGTACACTCACCCAGGAACTATAGCTGACGTGGTAAAAACACTACCACTTTTGTCCAAAGGCGGCGCTAGAAATAAAGCTGGAGTATTTGGGGAGAAAATGGCAGTTGGGATAGAGATTCGAACAACAAAGTCGTGCCAAAGTGAATGGACAGTCCCAACAGCCAATAAGAACAGAGAATCGGAGCCTCGCTCTGATTGGTCAAAGTGTACAGCTCATGTTAACTTTGACCAATCAGAAATCACACTTTAAGGTGAAAATGAACCTTACAATCTATGCACTTTACCAGAGCTTCTCTAAAAGCAGACACACATTTTCAACAAAGACTTCCTTACCTGGTTTCTCTGTCTCCGTAGTCTTGCTGGGGGTTGTAGTTTTCTTGATAAGCGGCCTTGTAGTCCTAATAGCCAGCGTGGATCCTACCGTTGATAATCTTGTTGGATGGAACGTTGTGTGATAGGTCGTTGTACTCGGTCGGTGTGTAGGTGTAGAGAAAAATCGGGTCTGACTAATAACTGGGGAGATGGTTGCGGGTTTGGACACAGCCATCGGTTGTATTGTCGTGGATGGAGATTTAACTATAACATCTGTGGTGGATTGAGATGCTAATATGAATGGAGTTGTGGCTATCGTAGCAGGCGAAGTGCTAGCTTGTTGCGTTGACGTTATCGGTTGTAAAATTGTAGTTTTTTCAGTAGATTTTGTCGATGGTTGAGGTGTAACTTTATGTGTAGTTTCGCCTTGTGTTGTTGCTATCGTAGTCGTGTCCCGCCGGCCCGCTGTAGTTTGAATTTGTGCCATGATTGTCGCAGGAGGTGGAGTTGTTGCCGAGATTATCTTTGGTGTTGGAGAAGCCGTTTCGTCCAGAGTTCCTGGTGAAACTGACAAAGTAAATCACAAAGAAAAGATCACAACGTTTTACTTTCTACAATAAGGTTGAAAACACTTTGGCAAAACTGGCAAATTTACTGGATTTCAATCAACTGGTGCAAGGTAATTATTTGATTTACAGAAACTAGGGAGGGCGGAGAAGCTCAAAGCAGTGTGTAGAGAGAGACTGCTGTGCTCGCTAGGGTAAGAGGAAGAGTAACCAAACACCAACAAAGTCGTGCCAAAGTGAATGGACAGTCCCAACAGCCAATACGAAGAGAGAATCGGAGCCTCGCTCTGATTGGTCAAAGTGTACAGCTCATGTTAACTTTGACCAATCAGAAATCACATACCCCAGCTTTAACATAAGCTGAAAGTTGCTGGTATAGCCACTTTAAGGTGAAAATGAACATTACATTTGTGCAATTTACCAGAGCTTCTCTAACGTTTACTTTCTACATTAAGGTTGAAAACACTTTGGCAACACTGGCAAATTTACTGGATCTCAATCAACTTGTGCGAGGTGATTATTTGATTTTGATTCACAGAGGCTACGGTGGCCTTCAAGGACACGAAGCTATAGTTACTAAAGATGGCATCATCCACCACTGCCTCCAAGTGATTCACCATGTTTGTCTGAGACGGCCCCAAAAAGTGTAAAGAAACCTTTAAAGAGGACCTATGATACTTTTCGACTTTTATGACCTATAAACGTTGTTATAATGATTTATTGTCGTGTTTAAACATACTAGAGTATCAAATAATTATGTACATGCATTTCGACGTATTCCCTGCTGACCGTCTGGGGTGGCTATGCAGTGCACTAAACACTATGGCAGCCGGTCGAGAAATAACTTGTTCAAATTTCCGGGTAGTTTGAGTCACGCACCCGGATGTTTCCATGTATGGTAATGCTGCTCAGGCAAGCTCCGGCTGCATGCCCCCACCTTCCTGAAAATCTCCCGCTGCTGGAAGGAAGGTAACCAATCACAACGGAGTGGGGTTTGCAGCGGGGGGGAGGGGCAGAGAAACTCAAAGCAGTGTGTAGAGAGAGAGACTGCTGTGCTCGCTAAGGTAAGAGGAAGAGTGTCCCGAAAATCTACATAGTTTTTTTGTGATGTGATTCGTGTCAGGTTGCTCTATAGCAGTTTTTAACAAGAAATGAAGACCAGAAAAGTAGTATAATAGGATCTCTTTAATAACACTTTTAAATCAAATGTTCCTTTCCAGGCCAATTCTCAGTCTGCAGTCCCCAGATTTCACAGTTATTATTTGCCAGTTTAAATAAAACAAAGTGAACATAGCACCCAACCTCCTATACACACTCACCATGTGCAGTTTCGTGGACTCTGTTTGTCAACATGGAGTTCACACCAGATGGAGGGCTGAGACTCATGTTCACCGACAGCTGGTGCCATTCTGACGGTTAAAATAGAAAGATCGGAAAAGAATGATAAAGTATCTCCTCAGTCAGTGTCTGTGTGATGGTAACGGATGGATAGATAGATAGATAGATAGATAGATAGATAGATAGATAGATAGATAGATAGATGGATGGATGGATGGATGGATAGATAGATAGATAGATAGATAGATATATAGATAGATAGATAGATGGATGGATAGATAGATAGATAGATAGATAGATAGATAGATAGCTGCTGAGTTACTCACCTAGAGGCAGTCTGATGGAGGACACGTTACCTGCTGGAAAAGGCAAGAAATGATGAGATGGACACCATTATTAATTTCTTGATTCATTTATGCAGAGTTTTTAGATTTATTATTAGTCTTTTGACATAAATGCTCATTGGGTTCAGTCACATTTGAGTACTTTTTATATTTCATGCTTTAGTTGACAACAATTACAAATATTTTTCCTGAACGTATGACGCCACAACACTTTAACTGGTGTGAAATGAATCATATCCAGTAGACGGTTGTTTAAACCTGCAGTGTGTAGAATTTTGGGTTTTATTTCCTAGCAGATTTTGTAGAAAATAATTATAATATCCATAAGTACATTTAATTTAGTGCACAATAGCTGATTTTTTTTTTTAGAATTATAATTTTTTTCCTTAGAAAGGGTCTCATATGTCCATATTTCTCCATACTTTGGACCAAGGCCTTGTCACTGCCATTTTGGAAGTGTCATAGTTGGAATGTCATCAGGTGCATTGTTTAAAATTTAGAATTGTTCTTGTCCTTGAAGGTAGCTTCTGTTATTATTCTAAAGGTGTGGGGTTACCCAGGGAGTGTTGCATTCTAGAACTTTCTAGATGATGTCATATTACACACTGCACCTTTAAGAACTACATTTCATAAATGCATTTTAAATACATTTTCATTTATGGTGTCATCCTGGATTTAAAGCTGGGGTATGTGATTTCTGATTGGTCAAAATGAACATGAGCG
>CM047515.1:29805741-29818241 GCA_026122265.1 Ammodytes dubius
TGTCACCTGTGTCATAGTTGTTGTGTCCTTGGGCAAGACACTTCACCCACCTTGCCTTGTGTGAATGTCGATAGTTAGCCTGCTATCGGTGTATGAATGTGTGTGTGAATGGTAAAGTGGGAATGGGAACAGGTCTCCCTTGGAAAAGAGTCTTCGGACTCAATGGGATTTACCTGTATAAATAAAGGTTAAAAAAGAAAAAAAAAAAAAACACATAGGCGTAGATTTAGGGGGGCACAGGGGACGTTTCACCCCCAATTATTAGAAGAGATACATTTTCCCCCTCAAAAAGTAAGGAAGACGACCCTTTTCTCCCCAAAATAGGTCATTACTCCACTTATTAACACCAGTCGTGCAAATATACCCACCAGAGGATTTGATTCTCGGACGAAGAGAAATCAATTTTGAGTTGGGGTGCTTTTCACAGAAAGCCAGTCCATTCTGGGGTGATCTACATTGAATTCCAGTCATTTGCTGTAGGGTTAGGGTTGTGCTAGGGTTGCTATCTCCCACAAGGAAAGTCTGACGCTCATGAAACTTACTAAACTTATTTAGTCGTGCAAATATACCCACAAAAGGATTTGATTCTCGGATGAAGAGAATTACATTTTGAGAGGGGGTGCTTTTCACAGTTTTGGGGCGTCTGTGGCTCAGGTGGTAGAGCGGGTCGGCTGATGATCAAAGGGTTGGAGGTTCGATCCCCGCCCTGCCACCTGTGTCATAGTTGTTGTGTCCTTGGGCAAGACACTTCACCCACCTTGCCTCGTGTGAATGTCGATAGTTAGCCTGCTATCGGTGTATGAATGTATGTGTGAATGGTAACGTGGGAAAGGAAAACAGGTCTCCCTTGAAAAAGAGTCTTTGGTCTCAATGGGATTTACCTGTATACACAAAAATAAAAACAGCAAGCCTCTCAAAATTGATTTCTCTACATCCGAGAATCAAATCCTTTGGTTGGTTTAATTAATCAAACACGAGCTGAACGTTCCTCAGAGCACCTTTAAGTCAGACCTCAGTGTAACCTGTTGGAGTAGATATTTTTTGCAGTGTGTGTAAATGGCTGTAACACACACACACACACACACACACACACACACACACACACACACAATGGCTGTAACACTTTGCAGGAGCGATATTCGAGCCGTGGGGAAGATCAGTGAATGAGAGAAAGTCTTTAATGACGCGGGATTGGGGCACTTTAGGTGAGACTACTTCACACACACACACACACAACCCCACACACACACACACACACACACACACACACACACACACACACACACACATTGCAGAAACACACACACACACTGCAGAAACACAGACAGAAACACACACACACACACACATTGCAGAAACACACACACGCAAATAGACACGCACGCATGTAGGCACACACACACAGACACACAAACACACACAGACACACACACACACACACTCGCACAAAAGCACGCAGGCACGCACACACACATTTACACCCGCACACACACAGCAGAAACAAACACACTCGCAAATGGACATGCACGCACACACACACACGCGCAAACACACAGACACACACACACACACACACACACTCACACACACACACACTCACTCACCACACACACACACATATAAGGAATGACAGAAGGACACACTTTTTTTCAATTCAGAACTTTATTAATAACTGGTGTGATCAAGAAGACAAAATAAATAAAAAATAAAAATCAAGTCGGAATACATTTGCATATTATATTATATCATCAAAACAAAATAAAATGTCAACGTAAACAAGCGGTCTAATTCATATTTTTTTTTGTAATGTCATTTTTTTGAATTTTTTTTTCAAACTGTAATGAGATAAATGAAGCTCAGCTCTGAAGGCCACTAGTGTAAAGTTGTCCAAAAACTTCCATTAGAATTAACAAAAAATTGAATTTAAAATAATATACAAAAGCTGCTGCTGTAACTCACAGAAAACTGTCCGTAATATAAAAAAAAAAAATTATGTTTTGTGGGTGGCTGTGGTGAAGTGTGAAGGGCGGTTCGGTCGTCCACTGGGTTACAGGGTCGGTGGTTCGATCCCCCGTCTCCCCGCCACATGTCCAAGTGTCCCTGGGCAAAGAGACACTGAACCCCTAAATGTCTCCTGATAGTTAGCTTGCACCCTGCGTGGTAGCTGCTGCTGCTATCGGTGTATGAATGTGTGTGTGAATGGGTGAATGTGTACGAAACAATGTAAAGCGCTTTGGGTCTGTGAAAAAAACAGGGAAACGCGCTATATAAGTGGAGTCCATTTACCATTTATTGTTAATAGTTGAACTTGGCTTTTCATTAATTTAGTTTTTTTTAATGGCTGCATTTACACAAGGGCAGCAGACATTATTTGAAACTTCTCTGTTCATATTTTGACGTCCACAAAGACTTTCGAGAAACAAACAATTCAAGATAGTGTGCAGTGTTTAAAGGAATACTTCACCCATACGGAACCGGCGTTCTATCATTATAAAATCACTATTATAATATAATGAATGAGGTTTTTCTTCCCTCAGTCTTCCCTTGGCCCAGCTGTCCTGATAATCCTAACCCCTACACGTTACCATGTGTAGCATACTGCATGCTAACTAGATTATTTTTATGGTCAGATGTAGTATGTAGAATAGAGAAAAGAAAGAGTATGAGATTTGGAACGCAGGGATTGTTTTACTCTGTTCGAATGCAGCCACTTTCACTAAGATATTACGGACAGCTTTCTGCTTTAACATCAATAACAAAACAAAGCATGACCAAAATATATAAATGAATAAAACACATTGAAAGTATCAGTATGTACAGTAGCAGGCCAAGGCACAAATCATTCATAGCAATTAAAAATGTCCAATAAAATATCAGGTTATGTAGAATGAGTTGATCAGTGCATTTGCTTCAGTTACAGTGAGTACAACCTTGAAAGGTGCTCCGAGGAACTTTTAAATATTTCTGAAACAGTCTCATTTTTCCTCTGATGATCATAAATGACATGTGACAGCAAACGAGACCATCAGTGCAAAGAATGCCATTTTTACATAGTTTTTCTTAATGCCTTTGTCATGGGTCATACGCTCACCCGGGAACAACAGCTGGCGTGGTAAAAAAAAACACTACCGCTTTTGTCCAAAGGGGGGCGCTAGAATTAACACACACTGAAAAGTTCCTCGTAGCACCTTTAATAAAACAGAATATTTTTGATAGCAAGCAGTATTGCCTTCTTGACTACATGGATGCCCTAAAGTGCTCCCGTTCATTCAGAACCAAATACACACAAGACCAAGTTTGGAAATAACTGACACACATGTTAAAGCTATGGGGCATATTATTTGGGGAGAAGATAGCAGTTGGGATAGAGATTCGAATCCAAATACCTCAACCGCTCCACTTGTTCTCTTTGGTCCCTCCCTGACAAGCTCTACACCAACAAAGTCGTGCCAAAGTGAATGGACAGTCCCAAAAGCCAATAAGAACAGAGAATCGGAGCCTTGCTCTGATTGGTCAAAGTGTACAGCTCATGTTAACTTTGACCAATCAGAAATCATATTCCCCAGCTTCAATACACTTACACACGTAAGAAGGCAGAGATGTGTTGGAAATGGTTACATTTTAAATTACAAAAAAACTGCTACAGATGAAGGAAAAAGTTTGCAGTTACATGACAAAGGGAAGAATTTTGATTTTTAAGCTATCTAGAAAATTCCAATTTTGTTTAATATTTAAACTTTTTTTTTTTTTTTAAGTACAATGTGTAATAACATCTAGTGGTGACATTGTAGATGTCAACGCTCCCTTGCTAACCCGTCTTTTTTGGGGAGAATTTACAGAAGCTACGGTGGCCTTCAAGGACAAGAAGCTATAGTTACTAAAGATGGCATCATCCACCACTGCCTCAAGTCTTTCCTACAATATCAAGTGATGAGGTGAAGATGTATTTAGTTATTTATTCTATAGTACTTCTTCTTCTTCTTGGTCTTCCAACAGGTGCATTTCCCCAGGACGCCCACTATATAAAAACTAGACCAAGAAAAGACATGAAAAATACTAATTGATAAATTGACAGTAAATAATTCAATAAAGAAGACTAGATTATATGATATTTACTCATGCCTGATGATGGGAGGTTTCGAAAGTGTGTGTGTGTGTGTGTGGTGTGTGTGTGTGTTGTGTGGTGTTGTGTGTGTGTGTGTGTGTGTGTGTGGTGTGTGTGCTGTGTGTGTGTGTGTGTGTGTGTGTGTGTGTGTGTGCGTGCGTGTGTGTGTGTGTGTGTGTGTGTGTGTGTGTGTGTGGTGTGTGTGTGAGTGTGTGTGTGTGTGGTGTGGAGTGTGTGAGTGAGTGTGTGTGTGTGTGTGTGTGTGTGTGTGTGTGTGTGTGCGTGGGAGTGTGTGTGTGTGTGTGTGTGTGTGTGTGTGTGTGTGTGTGTGTGAGTGTGTGTGTGTGTGTGTCTTATCGTGTAAATGAATGAACATCAATTGCAACGGTAAATGTATTTATTTATTTTTTATTCATGAGAAAAAGAACTCCAGGATTTTATATGTCCGAGTTTTTTAAACAAATAATAATCTAAAAAAAATACTTTAATTTTCGTGCTGATTTCCCAGTGTTTTCATGTGTGTGTGTGTGTGTGTGTGTGTGTGTGTGTGTGTGTGTGTGTGTGTGTGTGTGTGTGTGTGTGTTGTGTGTGTGTGTGTGTGTGTGTGTGTGTGGTGTGTGTGTGTGTGTGTGTGTGTGTGTGTGTCTGTGTGTGTGTGTGTGTGTGTGTGTGTGTGTGTGTGGTGTCTTTTTTTTAAACAATTGACTAAATATTCTTAAAGGGACACTGTGTAACATTTTAAGTAATTTATTAGCTAAAATCAATATCCTCATTCATAAATATGTCCTCATTGGTGTAAAATCACCTCTGCCAATAATCTGAATTATCCTCCTGAGCGGAGAATTACAAATATTAATATTACATTTTGTACATTGAGCTAGTAGGTTTTATGGAGGCATCCATGTTGGTTTGGAATGTCATCAGGTGCATTGTTTAGAATGTAGAATTGTTCTTGTCCTTGAAGGCCACTGTAGCTTCTGTTATTATTCAAAAGGGGTGGGGTTACCCAGGGAGCGTTGCATCCTAGAACTTTCTTGATGATGTCATATTACACGCCCCTTTTAATGTGAAATTTTAACAGTAATTTGCCATGTGATTGCGAATGTACCAACATTTTTATATTGTTATTTTTCCCCAGTGACATTCTTACATTTTTCAAGGAAGCAATGATAGTTTTAATTTGGAATTTTAAATGGAAGCAACGTAGCTGTAAATCACAGAGATTTTGTCTGTGGAATGTTAATGTGCAAAAGGCAAGAAAAAAACTTGTGGTTGAATTTGGAGAGCAACAGGGTTTTCGCGACATTTTTCAGACGTAGCATTTCAACAAAAAACTAGACGTACACAAAGCAAGTATACAGTGACTGGATTGAACAGTTGATCATAAAACCAATTGATTTAATGAGATTTTAAAGGTGCTACGAGGAACTTTTAAATATTTCTGAAACAGTACCATTTTCCCTCTGATGATCATGAAGTACATGTAACAGCAAACGAGACCATCAGTGCAAAGAATGCTATTTTTATATAGTTTTTCTTAATGCCTTTGTCATGGGTATACGCTCACCCAGGAACAACAGCTGGCGTGGGTAAAAACACTACCGCTTTTGTTCCAAAGGGGGGCGCTAGAATTAACACACTGAAAGTTCCCCGGAGCACCTTTTAAACAATACACCCTTTACATTTCTGTGCAGCTGAAATCAAGTTGAGTTTGTATATTCAAAATCAGCATTTTACAAAAGCAAGACAAAAGAATGAACAGATATACAGAAAAGGAAGCGGTTGACATTCATAAATCCTGTGTATTGTGTGTGGTGAGATGAGGTGGCACTGAAAGACCTAGTACACACTGTAAATATGTTAAAAAAAAGTTAGATAAACTTAAATGTATTAAGTCAACTGTCTGTACTAGATTTTTTGAGTTTTAAGGCTAAAACTAAAACCCTTAAACCTGCAGTGTGTAGAATTTTGGGTTTTATTTCATAGCAGATTTTGTAGAAAGTAATTATAATATCCATAAGTACGTTTAATTTAGTGCATAATAGCTGAAACATTTTTTTAGATTTATTTATTTTTCCCCTTAGAAAGGGTCTCATATGTCCATATTTCTCCATACCATGGAACAAGGCATTGGCGCCGCCATGTTGGAAGCGTCATGGTTGGAATGTCATCAGGTGCATTGTTTAGAATTTAGAATTGTTCTTGTCCTTAAAGGCCACTGTAGCTTCTGTTATTATTCAAAAGGGTTGGGGTTACCCAGGGAGCGTTGCATTCTAGAACTTTCTAGAACTTTCTAGAACATTCTTGATGATGTCATATTACACACTGCACCTTTAAGTTTAAAGGAAAACTGTCTACATTTGAGCCAATTCATTTTTTTTTTGTTCGGAGGATAATTCAGATTATTGGCAGAGGTGATTTCACACCAATAAAGACATATTCATGAATGAGGATATTGATTTAAGTTAATAAATTACTTAAAATGTTACACAGCGTCCCCTTAAATCATTTAAGTTTTAGCTTCAAAACTCAAACATCTTGTCCAAATTACTTTAAAATTTTGAGTTCTCCTAACTTCTTTATTTTTTACAGTGCAGAATGACGATGTGGAGTCATTCTTAACAAAGTGTTTTTGCTTCAGAGGCACAATGAATGGGCTTCTACAGGGATATATCATTATGATCGTTATATAAACAGCTCTGGAAATAATTAAGAGACCACTCCTAATGTTCAGTGTCTCTCATTTTACTAATTCATAGGCATATGTTTGAGTAGAATGAACATTTTGGTTTTATTCTACAAACTACCCACAACATTTCTACCAAATTCCCCCCCAAAAAATATTGTCATTAAAGAGCATTTTCTATTAAGTAATGTAGAGATGAATATTGAAGAAAAATCCAGACTGGTCTCTCAATTTTTTCACAGAGCTGTATTGTTGTGTTTGTTGTTATATCTATGTGTGGTGACAATTTGATCATGTATTTTTATAATAATATATAATTGAATGTGTTTCCGTAGCAGAAGATAAGTTATAGAACCTGTAATAGAATAAGATAAATAGATACTATAGAGTGTTTGTTTCACCTTGTTTAGACTGTAGCTGCCTCCACACCAGGTTTTAATATGAGTTAAGAGGGCTTCTTTTTAACTTGCTTAGAGTTTATGTTAAATTTCGATGTAAATTAGTTTAAATGGTCGGTCGGTCTGTCTGTCTGTGCATCCGTCCCTCCATATATGTCTGTCTGTCTGTCTGTCTGTCTGTCCTATCCATCTATCTATCTATCTATCTATCTATCTATCTATCTATCTATCTATCCATCCATCTATCTATCTATCTATCCATCCATCCATCCGTGTTCCCTGAAAACTCAACTTTTTGCCGAGCCAACTACACAAACAGTCCAAGCAAGTTAAAATAAACCTTAAAACATTTTAAACTTCCTTTTAAAATCCAATATGGAGGCCGCCCCCCCATCCAAAAAAAAAATCCCGTTAATCTGAAGGTGCTTTAACATGCTATAACTGTGTAATAATCAATGTGTGTAGATATAATCGGTTGTATTGTACTAAATATTACATTCGGTATCTGTGTCATCCTAAATCTAGAATAGTAAATGCTGTGTTTTGTGTGATCGTTTTGTTAAGCTTTTGTTTGCAGTAAGTGCTGTTTTCATCTACAAATTGTTGAATTAGCTGTGATGTGATGAATTGAACTCAACAAGATTTTAATATAATTTAAAGTTACTTAATTAAACTTAGTTTGTAACTTCTAACAGTTTTTAAATTATTTTCTATCCCTCTTGAACAGTGAACTATAGCATTTGAGTTATGTACTTGTTTCTTAAAGGAATACTTCACCCATACGGAACCGGCGTTCTATCATTATAAAATTGCTGTTATAATATAATGAATGAGGGTTTTCTTCCCTCAGTCTTTTCCTCAGTCTTCCCTTGGCCCAGCTGTCCTGTTAATCCTAACCCTTACATTTTACCATGTGTGATGTCACGCATGGTAAAATGTAAGGGTTAGACAGTGAGACCATAAAACACTCTTTCTGCCTTTTCTCAGGCTAGGATGAACCGATTTCAAAAAATCGTTTTGCACATTTATACTACATAGGATCTCAGAGTTCAATACACCTTCATATTTCCACCGGTGAAGTAGGTCTTTAAGATAGTGAGGATTCCATTTGTTTGTTTTTTGAATTTATTTATTTCCTTTTTTTTACCGCTCATTCATTTTATGTTGTTTGTATTATTTTGACATGTTCAATAAAATATTTAAAAAAAAAGATGTACAGGTGTTTTTATATATCCCTGAATTCATGTGCCAACCAAAGCAGATGTGTTTGTCCGTGATCTGTCGATTCTTGTAAAGTTTTGTAAGTTTTAAGTTGTGACATACGAGTCAAGAGCACAGTGGTGGAAGTTGGAACAGAAAATCCGATAAAGTAAAATCAGAAATAATGTTGAAACAAGGCTGCCAACATTTAACCAGTGTTTTGTTAACCAATACTCTCTCTCTCTCTCTCTCTCTCTCTCAAACACAAACACACACACCACACACACACACACACACACACACACCTAACGACACACACACACAATAAAACAAAAAGACAAGGAGACTTTTGGTTCCAAGTATAACCCTTTGACCATCACCCAAACATCGGTGCATTTTCTTCATGCTAACAGCTAACCCACATGCAAAAAAACAAAAAAAACAATGAAAATGTTATTTTAAATTTCATATAAAAAATAAGTCTTACAAAATGGCATAGCAAGTATATGTATCCATTCAGCTGCTTTACTCGTCTCCTGATATTCTTGACCTCTGCAGTTGTCTACACTAAAAGATCGCATGCGGTTCATGCAGTGCGGTTGGCTTTTTGCATCGATAAAGCTTTTGGGTGTATATAGCATGTGTGTATATGTTCTTTTTTTATTTATTGTAGCAACCAGTTATGTTATAACCGCGGATAACGTAATAACCATCCAATAACGTTATTTTTTTTCAGATTTTAATGTAATATTTATTTATTTATTTATGCTCGAAAAAATCATAATAAAAAGCTGATAATATAGTAACTTGTCAATTCAATAAAAAAATTATAAAAAAATGTAAATATAAAAAAAAAATTAAATGTGTTCAAGTCCTTGTTCTGTGCAAACATGCATTTTGAAATTCAATGTGTGTGAGTCACATTGAAGGTAATATACAATGCTCAAAAAATAATAATAAATATATTTTTTTTCAAAGGGTTAGAGGGTTAGGGTTTAATATATATACTTTTTTTAAACTTGTCAATTGTACTGTAGATGTTATTTGACATGGACAATTTGATTGGACGAACCAGATGAATTGTTTCAAGTGTATTAGCATCGATGCTAGTTTTCAACACCTGTCCACAGTTGGCTAAATAAACTTAATAACGTTTTTGAATCTATAACATAATAACTTTTTGCCATTTTTAAGTATCCCAATCTTGGCTATTTTTTTTTACCTAATTTGTTCGAACATTTTACCATGTTATTGTCAAGTTACTATATTAAAAACTGAAGAAAATTGAGTTTTTGGTCGTTATGAAGCTATCAGTGGTTATAGCATATTTGGCTGCTACATTAATTTAAGCTAAAAGTTTGCGAAGAATGCGCTGTACAGAGTTGAACTTTTACAAACAAACTGTGTGGTTTCCATTTTTTTATTTTTCTTCCGGGCTGTCTCTTGGTTGCCATGGCTCTGTGTCCGGACTGCGACATCATTGCAATGACATCATTTACTCATTCATTCACTCACTCACTCACTCACTCACTCATTCATTCACTCTTTCATTCACTGACTGACTCACTCACTCACTCACTCACTCACTCACAACCTTGCAGCATTCATCGCGGACTTGACCATCCCCCTCCCTCCCCACACACCCCCACTTTTTCTCCCAAATGGTTTAGTCCAAAGATGTGGACCCATTGACCCAAACAGACAGGCATGGGTTTAGTTAACAGGCATGGGTTTCATTTAAGAATCAAAGTCTTTTCTCAGCGTCTTATTATATATTTCCACCACCTCTCATCTCCGTATATCACGGGGGTGTATTCCAAACATTGTCTCCGAACCCTTCTCCCGTTGAGCTAAGCGGAAGTGGACCTCCGCTCGGCGTGAAAGGGTCCGTGTCCGTGTCCGTTTCCCCCTCCGCTAGGTAGCTTGGTCTGGGTCTGTTGGTCCAGTTTGCGTCCCCCCCCTCTCCCCCTCCCCCTCCAGCCCCCAAAAACCCGCCTGCGTCGTCCATATCTCGATCCCCGGAAAAGCTAAATCCACTGGGCGATCTTTCAAGTTCCTCGTGGTTCACTGATAGCATGGACAGTGGTGAATCGCCACCGCCATTCCCATTCCCACGCCCTCGCCCCCCTCCTGTGGTCCTGCATGGTATTACAGCCAAGCTCTGAAGGGAGCTGATGGGTAAAACCGTAGGCCGCTCCGTGTATGTCGGGATAGCCGCTAAACTGTGGTGTAAAGGATGGGGGCTTGAATTTGAATTTGAATTTACCAAGCCAGAAAAACTCTGGTGGTGTAGATGTTGGTGGGGGTCTGAAGGCACCAACTCGGTCCCAAAATGAGCTCCTCTCCCTGGGATGGCGTATGGATCCATCCCCGCCTTGCCACCGCAGCTGGTGGTGGTGATAGCATCCGGGATCTGGTAGGACATGTGAGGGAAAGCTTCGGCGTAGTTGAAGAAGCACCTCTGGACCTGTGGAGAAAAGGATATAATTGGATGCGTTAAAAGAATATGTATAGCTAAAAAGCCCAAATAATTTTTTTATTTTTTTAAACATAAATTAATAGAAAAAATTTATCTAGTTGTGCTTTTCTAATCTGTATATCATTTGTGTAAAATAAAAATGGCAATCAATCGATCAAACCTCGCCGCTTTCCGTAGGAACCACGGTCTGCAGTGTCATGTGGGCGGCGCCCGCTGAGTCCACCTGCAAGATTCAAGAATAAAGAATATGATAATATTATTATTATATATATTTTTTTGGCATTTTCAAGCTTTATTAGACAGTACAGACTTGAAATGGGGAGACAGAGAGAGAGAGAGAGAGAGAGAGAGAGAGAGAGAGAGAGAGAGAGAGAGAGAGAGAGAGAGAGACAGACACAAAGAGAGAGAGGGGGGGTGACCTGCAGTAAAGGTCCACAGGTCGGATTTGAACCCGCGACCACTGCAACGAAGGCCGGAGCCAATATGGTACACGCTCTATCCACTGCCCGCGAATATGATGTTATTATTGTTATTGTATAATATAGTCTAGTAAATATTATTAAATAGGATTATACATCACCTGCAGGAGCTCCGTGTGCTGGATGTGCATGTCCACCAAGAAATCCAACTTCTTCTCCATGTCCTCAACCTGAGAGACAGAGAGACATGTTCAGATCAACAGCATAGGGGGGAGGTGGTAGGATGGCCTAGAGGTAAGGTGGCCGACCAGTAACCATGAGGTCGCTGGTTCGATCCCCGGCACCGGACAGGAGGGTGTTAGTTGTAAAACTAGCAGAGGCTGGTATTGTGTCTACGGTGCCCACCATCTCTACCATTGTGTCCTTGAGCAAGACACTTAACCCCAAAACTGCTACAGGGGCGCTGTACTGCGGCTGACCCTGCGCTCTGACCCCCTCCGAAGTGTGGTAACTTGAGAGGGGATATGCGAAAAGACTAATTTCAATGTGCCTTGTGTACAACTGACAAATAAAGATAACTTAACTTATAGACTGATGGTAAAATGATTCTAATACAGTTATTACACCAACTATACATGTCATTTAGCAGACACTTAAAATCCAAAGCGATTTGCAACTCGAGTTTTTAAAATACCTTCTTAAAAAGTGACAGAGATGAGAACTAGAACATAAGATGAGATAAAAACCATATTCATCACGAAGGAAAATATTTTGCGAAGGTTGCTCCAAAATCACAGAAACAAAAAATAAGTGAAATCTAAAATCTAATATATACAAAGTGTTAAAAGAATAGCAGCCGGGGGCACCCTTAGCTCAGTTGGTAGGGCGTCCCCCCCCATGGGCCTCGGCCAGCAGCGGACCCGGGTTCGATTCCAGCCCGCGGTCGTTCTCTGCATGTCACTCCCCTCTCTGCCCCATTTCAACTCTGTCTCTACACTATCAATAAAGCATAAAAATGCCAAAAAATATCTTTAAAAAAAAAGAATAGCAGCCAAATAGATAGTCTATGATGGTGACAAGTTGTATTACACATCTGAAATGTTTGGTAACTCCTCACCTGTCTCTCCACGCGGATGAACCTGCCCATCATACTGAGGTCTTCAGGGTCGGAGGCTTTGGAGAGGTAGGTCTCATGTCTGGAACACAGGGACAA
>CM047515.1:29825741-29828241 GCA_026122265.1 Ammodytes dubius
CACAGCAGACACACAATATGGCTCACTCTCTATTGACACACACACACACACACACACACACACACACACACACACACACACACACACACACACACACACACACACACACACACACACACAGACATACACACACACACACACACACACACACACACACACACACACACACACACACACACACACACACACACACAACACACAAACACACACAAGCTAAACACTTCCCATAGCGACACACAATATGGCTCTGTATGTGAAGCAGGCTGGAAGATTACTCGCGCTGAAAGACTGTAGAATGGAATGCTATAAGGGAATAGTGACATTTCGCTTTCTCTCTCTCTCTCCCTCTCTCTTTCCCTCTCTCTCTCCCTCTTCCCTCCCTCCCTCTCTCTCCATCTCTCTCTCTCTTTCTCTCCCTTTCTCTCTCGCTGTCCCTCTCCCTCCCTCTTCCCATCTCTCTCTCTCCCTCTCTCTCCTCGTCACTCTCTCTCCCTTTCTCCTCTCTCCCTCTCTCTCTCCTCTCTCTCTCCCCTCTACCTCTCTCCCTCTCTCGTCTCTCTCTCTCCTCCTCTTTCTCTACCCCCTCTCTCTTTCTCTCCTCTCTCTCTCTCGTCCCTCTCTCTCTCCCTCTCTCTCCCTGTCTCTCCTCCCTCCTCTCTCTCTCCCTCTCCCTCTCTCTCTGTCCCTCTCTCTCTTCCCTCTACATCTCCCTCTCTTTCTCTCTCTCCCTCTGCCTCTCTCTCTCCCTCTCTGTCCTCCCTCTCACTCCATCTCTCTCTCACCCTCTTTCTCTCTCTCGTTTATTTATCGAACAAAAGGAAGAAAATACTGTGATTATCTAGTGTCTCTCTGTAAACGACGCAATACAAAACAGGAGAGAATAAATACATAATGGTTCCCAAGAAGCACACACACACACACACACACACACACACACACACACACACACACACACACACACACACACACACACAGGTAGCACAACACACACACCACACACACACACACACACACACATGTAGGTAGCACACACACACACTCACGCACACATCACACACACAGACTCACACACACACATAGCCTACAGGTAGGACAGACACGCAAGCACATACACTCACACACACACACACACACACACACACACACCACACACACACACACACACACACACACACACACACAGGTAGCACAGACACACACACACACACATACAGGTAGCACACACACGTAGGTAGCACATACACACACACACACACACACACATACAGGTAGCACAGACATGCAAGCACACACACACACACACACAACACACACACACACACACACACACACAGTAAGTGGCCCTATCCCCCTCTTGTTTAACATGGCAGCTCTGGTGTAGTTTCTGGCTGTCGTCCAGAGCAACAAGATAATGTCACAGCTGCTGATCCTACAAGGGACTTAAAACCCTCTCTTTACTTTATCTCTCTCTCTCTCACAGACACACACACACACACACACACACACCACACACACACACACACACACACACACACACACACACACACACACACACACACACACACACACACACACACACACACACACACACACACACACACACACACACACACACGTCTATGTCCCCGTGGCAAATTCTACGAGCAACTAAAAACTTTATTTCTTTATTACTAAACATTTCTCTCCACGCAAAAAACTAAATAGACAACTAAAACAATTTTTCATACCACAAGCATTCCTCACAAAATAGGTAAAAATAAAAAATAGGCAAGCAGAAATCTAAGACAAAATCTTGACAAATAAAAACCAATTGAGACCAGTTTGATAGATAGATAGATAGATAGATAGATAGATAATAGATAGATAGATAGATAGATAGATAGATAGATAGATAGATAGATAGATAGATAGATAGATAGATAGATAGATAGATAGATAGATAGATAGATAGATAGATAGATAGATAGATAGATAGATAGATAGATAGATAGATAGATAGATAGATAGATAGATAGATAGATAGATAGATAGATAGATAGATAGAGTTACTGTGTGTCTGCTCAGGAGCTTTTAGCAGAAGAAACTTGATCCACAGTTTGAACACATCGGCTCAGTGAAGAGGCGTCAGAGCACAACACTGAAATGTAATGAGGCTGTTAGGACTATGGTGTGTGTGTGTGTGTGTGTGTGTGTGTGCGTGCGTGCGTGTGTGCGTGCGTGCGTGTGTGTGTGTGTCTGTGTTTGTGTGTGTGTGTGTGTGGGTGTGTGTGATAGTGTGATAGTGTGTGTGTGTGTGAGAGAGAGAGAGACAGAGAGCAAGCGAGAGAGAGAGAGAAAGGGAGAAAGAGAGAGAGAGAGAGAGTGATAAAAATAATTAAGTTCTATTGTGTGTAGCAGGATTTATGTGCAAGAGTTTTAGTTAATTAAAATTGAGAGAATTGAGAATTGATAAGTTGAAATGTCTAGAATGCAGAATACTGATTGGGTAGAGCGTCATACA
>CM047515.1:29863241-29868241 GCA_026122265.1 Ammodytes dubius
CACAGAGACAGTGACAGACACACACACACACACACACACAGAGACAGTGACACACACAACACACACACACAAACACACACAGAGACAGACACACACACACACACAGAGACAGTGACAGTGACAGACACAGACACACACACACACACACACAGACACACACACTAGTATAATATCCAAATAACAATTTTGAACCCTGAAAATTTGCCTAATATGTCACTTTGTGAGAGCAACGTTCGTTAAGCAAACAGTGGGGCTAACTGCTAGATTAAACTTCTGCAAAACAAGGGTACTGAACACAAGCACCAACAATCATAAGCATAAGAAGTTCACTAGATTGAAGAATGCAATGTCAGACTGTCTTTGACTAAAGGCGGCATCACTACACTACACTACATTACATGTCATTTATCAGACGCTTTTATCCAAAGTGACTTACAACTGGAGCACACATTCATTCATACACCGATAGCAGCAGCAGCTACCACGCAGGGTGCAAGCTAACTATCAGGAGCAGTTTAGGTTGCGTTCCGAATCGCATACTCTTTCTTTTTTCTATTCTACATACTGCATCCGACGATAAAAAAAATCTAGTTAGTGTAACACCCGGGACTTTAAGAATCTATAGTAGTAATGGAGGCAAGTCAAGTGTACATCATATACTCCTTTAATTTGTATCATATGGACAGGGAAAACAGTGACATAGCATCTCTGCCAATAAACAAACAAAACACAACATTAGTGTATCCTAAAAACGTCATTCCTTGAATATAAAATACATTATAAATCCTAAAACATCTCGTACCTTCCTTGCAGTAGTTTGCAGGGAACTGGCGTCAACAAGCGCCTCCCGAGCCCGAACCCACCGGCCCAGCCCGCTACAATCACAACACAAATCACACGTCTATCAAACACATCACACATCGGACCATACCAACAGAAGCATTCTTAATCGCACTCTACTCACAGTTCTGTGTGCAACGGCTCGGCTTCCCCGCACGCTGCCGAGTCCCGGCACTGTTTACAAACTCAGGAAGCTGCCATGTTGACATGACGCTCCCCCTTTATTAGCGTCATGAACCTACTGGCTCCCGTAATACAGGGAGTAACCGCGCCCAGGCTATTCAGCAAAAATGCCCGGACTACGTGCGTCTTTTTACCGTTACATCCCCGAGGGTATGTTACACTCACCCCCCCTTTACACAAATCATCGTCCCGATGATAAAAACACAAAACAAACACAAATAAAAATCTGAAGGGTTACCTACAGGGTCCAACCACAGCCTATTGGTCACTATACAGTTTACCGACTAAGGTAGAGATAATGTCCCTAAGAGCTATCAGACACAGATGATTAGTATGAGCCACCACCTGAGCCTCAGCCCCTCCCCTACCCCTCCCCTCCTCACCGCTGACCTTGGTAAGTTGAAGGGGTTGGAATTGATCCCAGCCGTTGTCCTGGTGGTACGCCGCAGCTGCTTTGGGGCCTGATCTGGCCCCTCCCCCTCAGACTGCTCCGACTCTGAAGACTCCTGCAGCACTGGTTCCGAAAGCTCTTCCCCACCCCCTCTCTGCTCTGGTTCCTCCTCTTCTAGTAGCGGGGACTGAACTGGCTCCTCCCTCTCCGACTGCTCAGACTGCTCAGACTCTGGTGGCCCCTGCAGCTCTGGTTCCGACAGTTCCTCCTCCCACTCCTCAGGAACTGCTTGCAAGAGCAGGACCCCTTTTCTTCCATCTGGATCTCCTTCCTCCTCCAAGGGGACATCTCCCGCTTCCCCCTGCTCTTCCAGCAAAGACTGCTCCGGGCCACAAGGCCGCAGCTCCATCCGGTGAATGTTCTTCGGCGGACAGGAACCATCGACTGGGACCACAGTATACACTGCCGCCGTTGGATCTGGCTGTGCCAAGATTTCGAATGGCATCGGCACCCACAGATCCTGAATTTTATGTCGGCCCTGGAAACTGTGATTTTTCCTATAGACCAACTGTCCAACTTTCAGGGCGCTCTGCTTGGATGGTGGGCCATGATACCTTCTCCGTGCTTCTGCAGCCTGTTTCATTTTTACTGTGGCACTTTGGTGGGCAGCCCTCAGTCGCACCTGATGCTCACGGACCCAGTCATCAATGTCCCCGCTGAACTCGTCCTCTCCCACCCCCAATAGAATGTCAATAGGCAGATTAGGGGATTGGCCAAACATGAGGAAGTATGGTGTGTATCCGGTGCTGGAGTGTTCGCTTGTGTTATAAGCGAACACCATCTCGGGCAGATGCTCTACCCACCTTCTTTTTTTTTGGGGGGGGAAAGTGTCCTCAACAGATCGTGCAGAGTCCTATTGAACCTCTCACACTGCCCGTTACCCTGTGGGTGGTAAGGCGTAGTGCGGCTCTGCCGGATTCCATAGACACTACACAAACTCTTTACTATCTCGGCTTCAAAACATCTCCCCTGATCGGAATGGATGCGTTGGGGGACTCCATACCTCTGAATCCATTCCTTAACCAGAGCCTTGGCAACCGTCCCTGCCTTTTGATCCCTGGTGGGCACCGCTACAGTGAACTTGGAGAAGACGTCTGTAAAGATAAGGACATTTTCACGCCCATCACTGGATCGCTCCAATACTGTAAAGTCCATTGCTACCACTTCACCTGGTTTGGATGCCAGCAAGCTCCCCCACTCCGTGACTACCCTAGGCAATGGGGCTTTTGCCACAATACAACGGGCACAGTGTTTACAGTATTGTTCGATGTCTCCATACATTCCTGGCCAATAACATCTGCCCCTGATCAACTGGAAAGTCCTTTCCACCCCCTGATGCCCATGGCCATCATGCATCCGGCTAAGGACCTCCCCCTGCAGACTGTGCGGAAGCAGCACCTGCCTAATACGGCCTCGTCTTGTGTCCAGTAGCTTGCGGTACAGTACACCCCCCTCAATCTCCAGCTTCTCCCACTGCCGCACCAGTTCCAATGTCTTATGGTTTTCCCCTGCTCTTTCCGCCGGACCCGGTCTCTTCCCCTGAGTCCAGTACTTTAGGAATGCCTGGATGGCCGAATCTGCGTGTTGCTGAGCCTTTAAGAAGTCACAGGAGTATACCGGGAAGCTTGAAGACGCCCCTATTCCATTCAATGAAACGTGCTGGCTTTGATCGACTCCTACAGAGAGTGAGGTTTGGACCTCCTCATGTGACTGCAGGACCCCGGGACCCTCCATTGACCCTCTGTTCTGAGTATACTGTCTCGACAGCCCATCCGCATACCCTGCTCACAGTGCCAAATGTAACACCCGGGACTTTAAGAATCTATAGTAGTAATGGAGGCAAGTCAAGTGTACATCATATACTCCTTTAATTTGTATCATATGGACAGGGAAAACAGTGACATAGCATCTCTGCCAATAAACAAACAAAACACAACATTAGTGTATCCTAAAAACGTCATTCCTTGAATATAAAATACATTATAAATCCTAAAACATCTCGTACCTTCCTTGCAGTAGTTTGCAGGGAACTGGCGTCAACAAGCGCCTCCCGAGCCCGAACCCACCGGCCCAGCCCGCTACAATCACAACATTAGGATGCAGTAGGCACATGTATATACTATACTTATTTCATCATAACATTGCGCCTTGATCTTGCCTCTTGCTTTTATATCCGTCGCATTCCCGTTTGTTGGAGGCTTCGTCGATGTGATATCACTTCACGTGCGCACTGGATTGTGGGTCAGAATCGCCCAAATAGGATGCAGTTTTCAACACTAACAATCTTGGCCGCATGAAGTAGGACATCCGGGTACTTCTAACCATCCTAAATCTGTCCACAAGAATCGGGACATCCTAAATACCTAGGGGGCAAAACCCCTTTTTTTTGAAAAACAGACATGGAGCGTTGTAAAAGGTTGTTCACCAGAAATGATATCCAGGACCTTCCAGGATCCCAACCTGGGTGGACAACCTGGTCAACAAGCTGCTGGAAAGCTACAGTGGGCCGACATAGAGCAAATCAGAACCACTGTTTAAGCGAATGGGGGTGGGCTAATAGGGAATTTTTTTAACTTATATATATCATTATGAAACTTTGCAAGTTGATTACTGACATTAAAACAACAACTTTTGGTATTACAGTATTTTCCAAAAGGTTTGAATAAATATGAAAAATCATCAATATCTTACTAATGATGCGTAAATTTGCATATCTGCAAAGCCCCAAAATCTAGATGTTGGACAAAAACAAAGTCAATTTATTTTTAAATTTTGAAAACAAAACAAGTGTCCAACTGCCTGAAGCCTTTCCTAATCACAGTTCAAATTTGATCAATAACCCATAGAAAATGAATTTTTTACACAGTTTTTTCCAAGGGAATGTCTAGCCGTTTCCTAAAATACCAGCTGGAGACTCCAAAAGGACACTTTTGGTCCATGGCACATGAAATGTAACTGTGTAAAAAATGTATTTTCTATGGGTTATTGATCAAATTTGAACTGTGATTAGGAAAGGCTTCAGGCAGTTGGACACTTGTTTTGTTTTCAAAATTTAAAAACAAATTGACTTGGTTTTCTTCCAACATCTAGATTTTTGGGCTTTGCAGATATGCACATTTTCGCATCATTAGTAAGATATTGATGATTTTTCATATTTATTTAAACATTTTGGAAAATACTGTAATACAAAACGTTTTTGTTTTAATGTCAGTAATCAACTGGCAAAGTCTCATAATGATATCTATGAGTTTAAAAAATTCCCCCTTAGCCCATCCCCATTCACCCCCATTCACTTAAACAGTGGTTCTGATTTGCTATGTCGGCCCACTGTAGCTTACCAGCAGCTTGTTGACAAGGTTGTCCACCCAGGTTGTGATCGTGGAAGGTCCTAGATGTCATTTTTGGTGAACAACCTTTTACAACGCTCCATGTCCATAAAATCACTTTGCCCCCTGGGTAAAATCTTTTTTCTACATACTATATAGTAGAAAGTATGTGATTCGGAAAGCAACCTTAGGGTTCAGTG
>CM047515.1:29880741-29883241 GCA_026122265.1 Ammodytes dubius
TATCCATAAGTACATTTAATTTAGTGCATAATAGCTGAACGGGTCTCATATATGTCCATATTTCTGCATATTTTGGACCAAGGCCTAGTGCTGCCATCTTGAAAGTGTCATAGTTGGAATGTCATCAGGTGCATTGTTTAAAATTTAGAAGTGTTGCATTCTAGAACTTTGTAGAACTTTCTTGATGATGTCACATTACACACTGCACCTTTAATGAATAAATTGACACCGGATATTAAAGGAATACTTCACCCATATGGAACCGGCGTTCTATCATTATAAAATCACTATTATAATATAATGAATTAGGTTTTTCTTCCCTCAGTCTTCCCTTGGCCCAGCTGTCCTGTTAATCCTAACCCTACATTTTACCATGTGTGACGTCACACTAGTAAAATAGGGTTAGACAGTGAGACCATAAAAACACTCTTTCTGCCTTTTCTCAGGCTAGGATGGACCGATTTCTAAAATGTTTGCATATTTATACTACATAGGATCTCAGAGTTCAACACACCTTCATATTTCCACCAGTGAAGTAGGCCTTTAATTTGATATAACACAGAGAAGTTTGTAGCCATAATAATGTGACTGTGTATGATTTAGACCTTTTTACACCAAAGTGCCTTAAGGCGCCAAGAGAGCTAAATGAATGACCCAATGCATAATAAGCCTGGTCTGCCACAAATGGAGCCACAGTCTAGTTAATAGCACAGTAACACACACACACACACACACACACACACACACACACACACACACACACACACACACACACACACACACACACACACACACACACACAGTAGTTGAATGTGTGTGGTTCAAAACCGCATGATTTCACTTTCCAAAATGGATCTTAGGGAGTGTCGGAGAGCATAGTAACACACACACACACACACACACACACACACACACACACACACACAAACACACACATGGAAGTATACACAAGCACACACAGCACACACACACACACACACACACACACACCACACACACTGGAAGTATACACAAGCACACACAGACACACACACACACACAGACACACACACACACACACACACACACACACACACACACACATGGAAGTATACACAAGCACACACAGACACACACACACACTCACACACACACACACACACACACACATGGAAGTATACACAAGCACACACAGACACACACACACACACACACACACACACACACACACACACACATGGAAGTATACACAAGCACACACACACACACACACACACACATGGAAGTATACACAAGCACACACAGACACACACACACACACACACAGGAAGCTGGCTCTACTGAACAGGCATGAGTAGATGGTGTGTGCAGGTTTAAGGGAAGCAGAAGAAGAAGCAGAATTGGGAGGACTGAGATGAAACATTCAGACCCGACTAAGTAACCCTTTTTATGTATATTTGTTGTGTTGTTGTTTTTATTTTCTTATTTGTTTCTTTTTACTTGTGTCAAATCCTGTTTTTACTGCACTAATTGTTCTTTATGTGAAGCACTTTGGTGGGGCTTAGCCGTCTGTAAATGTGCTATATAAATAAACTTGACTTGACTTGACTTGACTTAACTATATTTCTGTCCATTCTTCAACTCTAAGTCAGATGTGCGTTTAGTTTTAGTTGCAAAGGGAAAGCAGGCCTACTGTTAAATAATAAGTGCACACACTCATGAACACAGAGGAAGTCCATTAGCCATTTACACATGCACACACACACACACACACACACACACACACACACACGCACACACACACGCGCGAACGCACGCGGGCATGTACGCGAGCACACACACACACACACACACACACACACACACACACACACACACACACACACACACAACAACTACTCCATCCGGTCTTACTTTCTCCCACCTCAACACACACACACTTGATCACACACCATAAACCTATTATTCGGCCACCCCTAAACAATGCTCACAAGCTGAAACAGTTGCACTGGGCTCAGAAATACATGAAGACTAATTTTCAAACAGTCTTGTTTACTGATGAGTGAATGTATGTTTGTGTGTCTGTGTGTGTCTCCCTCCTACATACTCAACATGTATATACTACATACTAAAAGCCCTACTAACGTCCTCCCTACTACATACTCAACATGTATATACTACATACTAAAAGCCCTACTAACGTCCTCCCTCCTACACACTCAACATGTATATACTACATACTAAAAGCCCTACTAACGTCCTCCCTCCTACATACTCAACATGTATATACTACATACTAAAAGCCCTACTAACGTCCTCCCTCCTACATACTCAACATGTATATACTACATACTAAAAGCCCTACTAACGTCCTCCCTACTACATACTCAACTACATACTCGGTGTATGATGTGTGTGTGAATGGGTGAATGTGTACAAAACAATGTAAAGCGCTTTGGGTCTGTGGAAAAACCAGGGAAAAGAGCTTTATAAGTGGAGTCCATTTACCATTTTAAGAGCA
>CM047515.1:29895741-29903241 GCA_026122265.1 Ammodytes dubius
AGACTGCATTACACACACACACACACACACACTCTCACACACACACACACACGCACACACACACAGACTGCATTACACACACACACACACACACACACACACTCTCACACACACACACACACAGACTGCATTACACACACACACACACACACACACACACACACACACACACACACACACATACACACACACACTCTCACACACACTCTCACACACACACACACACACACACAGTAAATGACCACAGAGTCAGAGTGCATTAGAGAACGCTGGCCCAACCCAATACTGCAGTGTTTAACCAAAACAGAGAGAAATAAACTCCCATAGCACACACACACAAACACACACACACACACACACACACACACACACACACACACACGCAAACACTCACACACGCACACACAGAGACACATAGAAGCACACGGACAGACACACAGACACACAGACGGACAGACACACACACACAGAGCAACATTTTCCAGAATTGCTTACCCCACCAATTAAAAAGGCCAATCTGCTTTTCTTAAGGCCAACTTCTTGTCAGCTCAATCACACACACACACACACACTCTATCTCACACACACACACACACACACACACACACACACTCTCTCTCTCTCACTGTGATTTCTGCTGTGCTGTTGCTATTCAGAGCCAGTAATCACTAGTGATCATTACCCATAATGAGCTACACACTATCTCACTCCACTAGGTCCGTTTCATGCAGATTATTTTGTACGATCAGGTCACTTTAACACACAAGCGTAGACCTCCCAACCAACAAAAACTATTGAAAATATCAGCTAAAGTCTGAGGGTTTTTTTTTTCAAATATATTCAGGGAATTTTCACTTAAAGCTGGGGTGGAGGATTTGGGGGAGAAAATAGCAGTTGGGATAGAGATTCAAATCCAAATACCTCAACCGCTCCACTTGTTCTCTTTGGTCCCTCCCCTATGGTCCCTCCCCTATGGTCCCTCCCTGACACGCTCTACACCAACAAAGTCGGTGCCAAAGTGAATGGACAGTCCCAACAGCCAATAAGAACAGAGAATCGGAGCCTCGCTATGATTGGTCAAAGTGCCAATAACCAGTACCGAGTAAAATTGACCAAGTAATCATGTTTTAATTTTTTTAATTTCCAGCTGACGCCCACAGTATATAAAAACGTGTAAGGCCGTTAAGTTTGTCTGTTCTGTGCTACTGTAGAAACATGGCGGTGCAACATGGCGGCCTCAGCGCACCGCTCCTATGTATAAAAGGCTCATTCTAAGATCATAAAGAACGTTTATATTCAAGCCATGATACACTAATTAAAACACACTTATGAATATTATATTTCGATTTCTACCAATTCTGTTCTTAAAAACACAAATAAATTCTACACACTGTATCTTTAATGTCGTAGAACACAGTCATTGTCGAGGCTGTTTTGCAAACTAAAGCACATTTCTTCACTGTGCAAAGACGTCTCAGGACACACACACACACACACACACACAACACACACACACACACACACACACACACACACACACCACACACACACACACACACACACACACACACACACACACACACACACACACACACACACACAGGCTTGTTTGTTGATTAAGTGCGTATATTTCGCTCAAAATGTCCTCTTTCATAAGCTTAATACAAGGACAAAACAAGGACACATCAACGGGGAGCAACACTTATTTATGAGGTTTTGAGGTGATTACAGCAGCGTGTAAAACACAGCTTTCTATAGACTCAGCAAAATCGTAGCACAGTTAAAGTGAATAAAAAATATAAATGGAATACCATTGCAATTTAATTCAATAAATATAAAATCATTGAGAAAATAATGGAATCTGTGGCATTCTTTGAGAGCACAAGCAGTGATGAGTGTCTCTGTCCGTGGTGCTGAAATCTCTGCAGCCCAAATATGCCTTTTCATCAAGTGTTTGTGTGTGTGTGTTGGTGTGTGTGTGTGTGTGTGTGTGTGTGTGTGTGTGTGTGTGTGTGTGTGTGTGTGTGTGTGTGTGTGTGTGTGTGTGTGTGTGTGTGTGTGTGTGTGTGTGTGTGTGTGTGTGTGTGTGTGTGTGTGTGTGTGTGTGTGTGTGTGTGTGTGTGTGTGTGTCTGTGACCAATGCAAAAGTGATACCCAAGAAATGTAAGCAAAAAACATAATATTTCATATACAAGACTAGAAATAAAGAGAGAGAGAGGGAAAGAAAGAGAGAGAGAGAAAGAGAGAGAAATACAGAGAGAGAGAGAGAGAGAAGGGGGGGTGTGAGAGCGAAAGAGAGAGAGAGAGAGTGAGGGAGGTGAGGAAGAGAGAGGGGGAGACAGAGAGGGAAAAGGAGAGAGAGAGACAGAGGGAGAGAGGGGGAGGAAAAGCGAGAGAGAGACAGAGAGAAAGACAGAGAGAGAGAGAGAGAGAGCGGGAAGGAAGAGAGGGGGAGACGGAGAGCGAGAGAGAGAGAGAAAGGGAGAGAGAGAGAGGGAGAGAGAGGGGAGGAAGAGAGAGAGAGAGGGGGAGGAAGAGAGAGGGAGAGGGAGATTTGGAAACCATCCAGCAGTTCATTCCTGTCTTTCCTGTCTGTATCAGGCCAAGGTTCACCGCTGATCTGACACTGAAACTGCTGATGGAGAACAGCTCATGTTTCTCACACACACACACACACACACACACACACACACACACACATTCTCTCTCTCTCTCTCACTCTCACACACATACACACACACACACACACATTCTCATACACTCACACTGACACTCACACTCTCTCTCTCTCTCACACGCACACACACATACACAAACACACACACACACACTCTCATACACTCACTCTCTCTCTCTCTCTCACACACACACA
Organism: Ammodytes dubius; assembly: GCA_026122265.1. Classification (NCBI taxonomy): domain Eukaryota; kingdom Metazoa; phylum Chordata; class Actinopteri; order Uranoscopiformes; family Ammodytidae; genus Ammodytes; species Ammodytes dubius. Next base: position 29,898,614 of record CM047515.1, read on the forward strand.
CACACACCCGACACTCACTCTCGCTCTCTCTCACACACACACACAAACACACACTCACACACACACACACACACAGAAACACATACACACACACACACACACACACACTCACGAACACTCTCTCTCACACACATATACTCACACACATTCTCATACACTCACACTGACACTCACACTCTCACACACACACACAAAAACACACACACTCTCACTCTCTCTCACACACATACACACATAAACAAACACACACTCACACACACGGACACACACAGGCAGAGACACACACACACACACTCACTCACTCTCTCACACACACAAATACACACACACACTCTGGCTCTACCTGACTATCAGCCTACAATGCAGATCGGATGTCTCTCTCTCTCTACACAGTGTTGTTATGGTAACTAACATTTTGGTGCTACAGTATTTCACTGCTGGAATTTGACACTTCTGCATCAAACATATTTACTCTCTCTCTCTCTCTCCTCTCTCTCTTCTCTATCTCCTCTCTCTCTTCTCTCTCCCCTCTTCTCTCTCTCTCTCTCTCCACCTCTCTCTCTCTCTCTCCTGTCTCTCCCATCTCTCTCTCTCTCTCTCTCTCGTTCTCTCTCTCTCTCTCTCTCTCTCTCTCTCTCTCTCTCTCTCTCTCTCTCTCTCTCCTCTCTCTCTCTCTCTCTCTCTCTCTCTCTCTCTCTCCTCTCTCTCTCTCTCTCTCTCTCTCTCTCTCTCTCCTCTCTCTTCTCTCTCTCTCTCTCCCTCTCTCTCTCTCCCTCTCTCTCTCTCCTCCTCTCCCTCTCTCTCTCTTCTCTCTCATCTCTCTCTCTCTCTCTCCACACACTCCATCATTTCATCATGACGTCCAAACATTGTGCTGCAAAAACGAATTATCTTCTACGAAAAAACCTTTCATTTTTCTGACAGACAGATGAAGATGAAAATAGTACACACACACACACACACACATACACGCACACAAACACACACACACACACACACACACACCACACACACACACTGAAATGAGAGATTGTATTGAGCTACAATAGCTGATAGGAAATGTTGATATTGATCTATGAGAATTTCCAGGATAAATATTATGGATCTGATTTTCAATACTCTGTAGACTCTGTTTCCCTGTTGACTGATACAACACATCCTACTGCTGCATGGATATATATTTGGCAAAATCAATAAGAAATCCCACATTGAGCCTTTAGTCCACACACACACACACACACACAAAAAAAACACACACACACACACACACACACACACACACACACACACACACACACAGACACACACACACCACACACACACAGACACACACACACACATCATGACGTTTAAACGTTGGTGCTGCGAAAAACTAATCTACCTTCTCAGAAAAAAAATATTAATTTTTCTGACAGCGAAACATATGAGAGATGAAAGATGGAATACACACTCACACACACACACACAAACACACTCTCTCACACACACACACACACACACACACAGAAACACACACACACACACACTCCCTCTCTCTCACAGAAACACACAGAAACACACACACACACACACACACACACTCCCTCTCTCTCACAGAAACACCACACACACACACACGACACACACACACACAACTCCCTCTCTCTCAAAGAAACACTCACTCACTCACACACTACTCACACACACACACACACACACACACACACACACACACACACACACACACACACACAGATTTAAACACAGCAGCAGTTGAATAACCTCACGTAACCCCGCGCTGCTCTGACCTGCTTAGAAACAGAACAAGCTTAGTCTAGTGGTTTCACTCAATCGCTTCCTGCAAACGATGGAGAAATGTGTGTGTGTGTGTGTGTGTCTGTGTGTCTGTGTGTGTGTGTGTCTGTGTGTCTGTGTGTGTGTGTGTGTGTGTGTGTGTGTGTGTGTGTGTGTGTGTCTTTTTCTTCTTTGTGTGAAATTAGCTGATAAGACGCTGAATTGCTCATTTGTGAAAATATCTCGCTCATATGCAGTTTTGACATATTGAGTGACACATACTTGGATGGATATTGTATTTAGTTTTTGAAGATTTTTTATTTTTTATTTATTTTTTAACCTTTATTTCTACAGGTAAATCCCATTGAGACCGAAGACTCTTTTGCAAGGGAGACCTGTTTTCCTTTCCCACGTTACCATTCACACACATATTCATACACCGATAGCAGCAGGCTAACTATCGACATTCACACGAGGCAAGGTGGGTGAAGTGTCTTGCCCAAGGACACAACAACTATGACACAGGTGGCAGGGCGGGGATCGAAGCTCCAACCCTTTGATCATCGGCCGACCCGCTCTACCAACTGAGCCACAGTCGCCCCGAGATTAAAAGCTATAATGCGTAACTTCTGTCACCCCCCCACGAGGAAATCTGAGTAATAACAACACCACTGCCTGTGCGGTAGTGTTTTTATTACGCCAGCTGTTGTTCCTGGGTGAGCGTATACCCGTGACAAAGGCATTAAGAAAAACTATATAAAAATAGCATTCATTCTTTGCACTGATGGTCTCATTTTGCTGTTACATGTAATTTATTATCATCAGAGGAAAAATTAGACTGTTTCAGAAATATTAAAAAAGTTCCTCGTAGGGACTTTAAATAACCAATCATTTGGGCGACTGTGTCTCAGGTGGTAGAGCGGGTCGGCCGATGATCAAAGGGTTGGAGGTTCGATCCCCGCCCTGCCACCTGTGTCATAGTTGTTGTGTCCTTGGGCAAGACACTTCACCCACCTTGCCTCGTGTGAATGTCGATAGTAAGCCTGCTATCGGTGTATGAATGTGTGTGTGAATGGTAACGTGGGAAAGGAAAACAGGTCTCCCTTGTAAAAGAGTCTTCGGTCTCAATGGGATTTACCTGTAGAAATAAAGGTTAAAAAAAAAACATGATATGTCCCATAATGCAACAGCCCTAGTGTGTCTGTTAGTCGAGACACGCGATGGAATAAAGGATGAGTCACGCTTTGAGTGTTCTACCGAGTTAATGAGCAGTGAAGAAGAAAAACAAACTGCTGTGTTTGTCTCAGGTGAGAACACAGGGAGAGACCTCTGGGGATTACACAACACACACACACGGACACACAGAGAGAGAGAGAGAGAGACAGACACACACGGACAGAGAGAGAGAGAGAGAGAGAGAGAGAGAGAGAGACACACACACACAGACACACACACACAGACAGACAGAAAGACACACACTCACTCACTCTCTCTCTGTCTCTCTCTCTCACACACACACACACACACACACACACACACACACACACACTCTCTCTTTCTCTCTCTCTCTCTCTCACACACACACTCTCTCTCTCTCTCTCACACAGACACACACATAGTTACAGAGAAACACACACACTCTCTCTCTCTCTCGCACAGACACACACACACACAAAGAAACACACACAGAGACACACACACAGACACACACACACACACAGACACACACACACACACACACACACACACACACACACACACACACACACACACACACACAGGGGGATATTCCACCAACTTCACACAAAGCTAACGCCATCTGTGTGACTGGGCAACAACAGACTAGATCAAATCTTTCTCCAGAATCAAAAAAGTTTAAAAAAAATAATCAGACCAAAATGACAATACACTGGGGTAAAAATGTAAACATGTTTAAGAACAAATTCATGTTTAACTGTTAAACCTGCAGTGTGTAGAATTTGGGGTTTTATTTCCTAGCAGATTTTGTAGAAAGTAATTATAATATCCATAAGTACATTTAATGTAGTGCATAATAGCTGAAAAAAATGTTTTTATTTTTTTTTTCCCTTAGAAAGGGTCTCATATATGTCCATATTTCTGCATATTTTGTGCCACCATCTTGAAAGTGTCATAGTTGGAATGTCATCAGGTGCATTGTTTAAAATGTAGAATTGTTCTTGTCCTTGAAGGCCACTGTAGCTTCTGTTATTATTCTAAAGGGGTGGGGTTACCCAGGGAGCGTTGCATTCTAGAACTTTGTAGAACTTTCTTGATGATGTCATATTACACACTGCACCTTTAAGTAACTTTGAAAGTTTTTTTTTTTCAAAACTATCGATAAACTCTGAATTTTCTTTTAAAACTCATAATACCATTTATCTATCATACTGCTAACGCAATAATGTCCACTATAATCAAAATCGCACAATTTCACCAAATGAAATACTTTTCTAGGGGAAACCCAAATGTAAAAAAATATTATAATCATAATTTAAAAAATATATCACAGCCTTTTAGATTTGACAATCGCATTGTTTAAAACTGATTGATCTTTCAGTCCTACAGAATTCTTTTTTTTTTAGATTTGTTTTTGGCTGTTCAAGGCTTTATTGACAGTGCAGAGAGACAGACAGTCCCAGAGAAAGTAAACTAACCCCGCGTTCCAAATCACATACTTTTTCTTTTTACTACACTACATACTAAAGTACAGAAGAGTTTTAGGGCCACAGACAGGAAGGAAAATCATTATGTCGAGAAATAAAGACGAATACTCCAAAATGCTATTGGAGTTAGTGGGGGCATTTATGTATTTTCAGCATACTACAATTGACGTG
>CM047515.1:29910741-29913241 GCA_026122265.1 Ammodytes dubius
TGAAATTAAAACACACACACACACACACACACACACACACACACACACACACACACACACACACAGATTGATAGTGCTGGGTCCGGGACAGTATGTCAATATGTGGGTGTAAAATGATTGGTGAAAGGCGGGCGCAGGTCGATTCTCGTGTCCATAAAAAGAATCACATCTATCATCTGTGTGATGTGACCGTCTCAGAGCAGAGGAGAGAGGAGACAGAGCAGCTCTAAGCATGTAGCTACTGCAGACCTTGGTTCCGAATCGCATACTTTCTACTATATAGTTTGGTAGAAAAAATATTTAGGATGTTCCGATACTTGTGGCCAGATTTAGGATGGTTAGAAGTACCCGGATGTCCTACTTCATGCGGCCAAGATTGTTAGTGTTGAAAAGTGCATCCTATTTGGGCGATTCTGACCCACAATCCAGTGCGCACGTGAAGTGACGTCACATCGACGAAGCCTCCATATGAAAACAACCGGGGATGAGACGGATATAAAAGCAAGAGGCAAGATCAAGGCGCAGTGTTATGATGAAATAAGAGAGTAAAAGTATGTCCCAATAGTATGCCTACTGCATCCTAACTAGATTCTTTTTATCGTCGGATTTAGTATGTAGAATAGAAAAAAGAAAGAGTATGCGATTCGGAACGCAACCCTTATACCTACCAGATTGTCCCCTGCGTTCCAATCCCCATACTTAACTTCCCTACTATCTAGTACGCCAGAAAAAGATTTAGGATGTCCCATTACATGTATGTCAATTGTAGTATGCTGAAAATACATAAATGCCCCCACTAACTCCATTAGCATTTTGGAGTATATATATGTCCATATTTCTGCATATTTTGGACCAAGGCCTAGTGCCGCCATCTTGAAAGTGTGATAGTTGGAATGTCATCAGGTGCATTGTTTGAAATTTAGAATTGTTCTTGTCCTTGAAGGCCACTGTAGCTTCTGTTATTATTCTAAAGGGTTGGGTTTACCCAGGGAGTGTTGCATTCTAGAACTTTGTAGAACATTCTTGATGATGTCATATTACACACTGCACCTTTAAAAGGTACTAGAAGGAACTTTTAAATGTTGTCTCATTTGTACTCCAACAGCTGGAGCAAGATCTACAATGTGACACTGAAGAAGAGCCATCACTTTTCAAACTTACAGATCTGAGATGATGCTAGATAACTCGCTGCTTGAAGACCGCAGTGCATTAATGTGGTGACGTAGGGACGAGCGAGGGGACTGCTAACTGCAGTAACTGACAGGAAGTTAGCTAAAAGAACCATTCCGCTTACAGCACCTTTAAGTTTTGTTAAAGAAGCTACGAGGAACTTTATAAATATTTCTGAAACAGTCTCACGTTTCCTCTGATGATCATAAATTACATGTAACAGCAAACGAGACCATCAGCGCAAAGAATGTTATTTTTATATAGTTTTTCTTTATGCCTTTGTCATGGGTATATGCTCACCCAGGAACAACAGCTGGCATGGTAAAAACACTACCGCTTTTGTCCAAAGGGGGCGCTAGAATTAACACACACTGAAAGTTCCTCGGAGCAGCTTTAAAGCCCTTTAAGTTTGGTTTAGATGATTTTAATTAAGGTCATAAACTATTTTATTCCTTCTATTTATTCTGTTTGTACCTTGTTCCAGAATCAACAGCAGTGTCTGTCTGCAGCGGGCTGACTGTCCCTGCGTTCCAATCCCCATACTTCCCTACTATTTAGTACGCCAGAAAAAGATTTAGGATGTCCCAATACATGCACGTCAATTGAAGTATGCTGAAAATACATAAATGCCCCACTAACTCTAATAGCATTTTGGATTATTCATCTTTATTCTTGACATTTCTCGACATAATTTCTCTCCTGTCTGTGGCCCTAAAACTCTTCTGTACTTTAGTATGTAGTAGTAAAAAGAAAAAGTGGTTGCATTCCAAATCGCATACTCTTTTTTCTATTCTACATACTACATCCGACGATAAAAATAATCTAGTTAGGATGCAGTAGGCATACTATTGGGACATACTTTACTCTCTTATTTCATCAAAACATGGCGCCTTGATCTTGCTTCTTGCTTTTATATCCGTCGCATCCCCGTTTGTTTTCATATGGAGGCTTCGTCGATGTGACGTCACTTCACGTGCGCACTGGATTGTGGGTCAGAATCGCCCAAATAGGATGCAGTTTTTAACACTAACAATCTTGGCCGGATGAAGTAGGACATCCAGGTACTTCTAACCATCCTAAATCTGGCCACAAGAATCGGGACATCCTTTTTTCTACATACTATATAGTAGAAAGTATGCAATTCGGAAAGCAACCTTAGGATGTCCCAATACATGCACGTCAATTGTAGTACGCTGAAAATACATAAATGCCCCACTAACTCCAATAGCATGTTGGATTATTCGTCTTTATTCTTGACATGTCTCGACATATTTTCCCTCTCCTGTCTGTGGCCCTAAAACTCTTCTGTACTTTAGTATGTATTGTAGTA
>CM047515.1:29918241-29925741 GCA_026122265.1 Ammodytes dubius
ACACACACTGACACATATGCAAGCACGCACATACACACACACAGACATAAATAAACACACACAGGCACACAAAGACACACATACAGACACACACACACACAAACAAACACACACACACACACACACTCAGACATACGCAAGCACACACACATACGCACACACACACAAGGACATAAATAAACACACATTGCACACACACACACACACATATGCAAGCACGCACATACACACACACAGACATAAATAAACACACACAGGCACACAAAGACACACATACAGACACACACACACACACACACAAACAAACACACACACGCACACACACACACACACACAAACACCCACACACTCACACACTCACACACACACGCACACACACACCTCTGTTGTGCTGAAGCCAAGGCCGGATGTTGAGCAGTGATGGACTGGCTTTGCAGATGGAGCCAGAAAGTGAAGCATTTTTATTTATTGTGTGTGAACGTCAAACAGCTGCTGTGTGGCTTTAATATCACTCAAAGCTACAATGCGTAACTTTTCATACTTCTATTAAAGCTGGGGTGGAGGATTTAGGGAGAAAATAGCAGTTGGGATAGAGATTTGAATCCAAATACCTCAACCGCTCCACTTGTTCTCTTTGGTCCCTCCCCTATGGTCCCTCCCTGACACGCTCTACACACCAACACAGTCGTGCCAAAGTGAATGGACAGTCCCAACAGCCAATAAGAACAGAGAATCGGAGCCTCGCTCTGATTGGTCAAAGTGTACAGTTCATGTTAATTTTGACCAATCAGAAATCATATTCTCCAGCTTTAAATACAGTTTAAATTTAAATAAAAAAACGGTAATTAGTAGTAATTCTTCTTCGCTCACCGCATTCTGTCCCACGATGTTTTCTGATTGGTCAAAGTTAAAATGAGCTGTACACTTTGACCAATCAGAGCGAGGCCTCCGATTCTCTGTTCTTATTGGCTGTTGTTGGGACTGTCCATTCACTTTGGCACGACTTTGCTGTTGGTGTGTAGAGCGTGTCAGGGAGGGACCATAGGGGAGGGACCAAAGAGAACAAGTGGAGCGGTTGAGCTATTTGGATTCAAATCTCTATCCCAACTGCTATTTTCTCCACCAAATCCTCCACCCCAGCTTTAAGCAGTACAGTCCACCACTGTCCTTTTTCCTGGGATACAATTTATCATTCAAGCAGATTCTCTGAGAACACCAGGTGAATTAATTCCTACATACATTGGGGCGACTGTGTCTCAGTTGGTAGAGAGGGTCGGCTGATGATCAAAGGGTTGGAGGTTCGATCCCCGCTCTGCCACCTGTGTCATGGTTGTTGTGTCCTTGGGCAAGACACTTCACCCACCTTGCCTCGTGTGAATGTCTATAGTTAGCCTGCTGCTATCGGTGTATGAATGTGTGTGTGAATGGTAACGTGGGAAAGAAAAACAGGTCTCCCTTGCAAAATAGTCTTCAGTCTCAATGGGATTTACCTGTAGAAATAAAGGTTTAAAAAAAAAAAAAAATAAAAAAAAAAATTGGGACAGTTTATTTTACCACACATAGACCAGGGTAATAGACATTGTTGCCACACACCACAGCATGTATATCCTAGGCTAATTTAAAAAGTGCTCCGAGGAACTTTCAGTGTGTGTTCATTCTAGCGCACCCCTTTGGACAAAAGCGGTAGTGTTTTTTACCACGCCAGCTGTTGTTCCTGGGTGAGCGTATACCCATGACAAAGGCATTAAGAGAAACTATAAAAAAATAGCATTATTTTACACTGATGGTCTCGTTTGCTGTTACATGTAATTTATGATCATTAGAGGAAAAATGAGACTGTTTCAGAAATATTTAAAAGTTCCTCGTAGCACCTTTAAACTATCAATAAATTTAATATATAGTTGTATTTCTTCATGTAGGACAAAGAATCACGAGCAAAATAGCAAAACATTTTTAAAAGAGTTGGAAATCTATGGAGAGAAAACTGTTGTATGAAAAACCTTGTGGCTCTGTCGATACAGTCAGGACGAAAAGGGAAAGTTTGGAGTCAGGCCAGGACACACACACACACACACACACTCACTGTAACCCACACACACACACACACACACACTCTGTAACCCACACGCACAAGCACACACACACACACACAGACAGAGAGACAGACACACACACTGTAACACACACACACACAGACAGAGAGACAGACACACAAAAATGCACAAACTCAAACAAACACAGATACACTCACACATAGAATGTATGTATGTACTACAGCTGCTGCTGGATTTTTGAATTTCCCTGAAGGAAGACTCCCAAGGGATCAATAAAGTGTCTATCTAGAAACACACACACGCTAACTCACACACACTGTAACCACAACCACACACACACACAAACACAAAGACGCACAAACTTAAACAAACACAGAAACACACACACACACACACAGACAGACACTCTCACACACACACACACAGCCTGTTTTTTAACACTATTGGGACCATCCACTGTCATGGCAACAGACAAAATAAAATCAATGGGATGGAGCCGGACAGATAAGACACAGCTGCAGGTGGTTTAGGTTTTTGGTGTGTGTGTGTGTGTGTGTGTGTGTGTGTGCGCATGTGCGTGTGTGTGTGTTTGTAGGAGTGTCTGTGTGTGTTTTAGAGTGTGTGTGTGTGTGAGTTTAATGACACAGGAAACTAAAATCTGAGTCATATTGTCAGGGTTTCAGGGAAAGACAGACAAGAACCCAATTGCAGGACACAGGAAACAGTTCATATTCAAAAAAGATTTAATGGAAAGTGGATGACAAACCAGGTAGTAAGACAGCGTGGCAAACAAGTCCAGTTGGGGCAGGCAAAAGGGAAAGTCCAAAGACAGGTCGGAACACGAACAGTCAAGCAGGATCGGAACACAGGATGAAATCTGAATGCTGGAAAGCTGGGTGAACACACAAAGACATCTGGCAATCTGGCAACTGACTGAGGGAACTGAACTGAGATATATACTGGGGCTGATTAACTGATGAGGAGCAGGTGAGTGTGGGGCAGACCAGGTGAATGTAATGAACAGGGAGTGCAGAGCAGGAGGGAGTGGCCGGGTCTGAAGTGACATGAGTTAGAAAGGAAACCAGGAAAACAGACATATGAAAACAAACTAAGGTTGCGTTCCGAATCGCATACTTTCTACTATATAGTATGTAGAAAAAAGATTTAGGATGTCCCGATTCTTGTGGCCAGATTTAGGATGGTTAGAATACCCGGATGGTCTACTTCATGCGGCCAAGATTGTTAGTGTTGAAAAGTGCATCCTATTTGGGCGATTCTGACCCACAATCCAGTGCGCACGTGAAGTGACGTAACATCGACGAAGCCTATAGGTCCATGTTATGAAAACAAACGGGGATGCGACGGATATAAAAGCAAGAGGCAAGATCAAGGCGCAATGTTATGATGAAATAAGAGAGAAAAGTATGTCCCAATAGTATGTCTACTGCATCCTAACTAGATTCTTTTTATCGTCGGATGTAGTATGTAGAATAGAAAAAAGAAAGAGTATGCGATTCGGAACGCAACCTAAATACTGGCTGAAGTTGTGACACATATTGTTGTTAAACAGGAAGTAGGTTTGTTATCTGATTTTTCGAAAAAGAATAGAATGAGAACGGTGTATGAAAAATGAACTTAAAGACCTACTTCACCTGTTGGAATATGAAGGTGTATTGAACTCTGAGATCCTATGTAGTATAAATGTGTGAAAATGTTAGAAATCGGTTCATCCTAGCCTGAGAAAAGGCAGAAAGAGTGTTTTATGGTCTCACTGTCTAACACTACATTTTACTAGTGTGACGTCACATATGGGAAAATGTAGTGTTAGGATTTAACAGGACAGCTGGGCCAAGGGAAGACTGAGGGAAGAAAAACCTCATTCATTATATTATAATAGAGATTTTATAATGACAGAACGCCGGTTCCGTATGGGTGAAGTATTCCTTTAAAAGGGTAGAATTGATAGATACTGGTTAAAGGTACAGTGTGTAATACAGGTGTATTTCAGCATCATCTAGTGGTGAGATTCTAGATGTCAACGCTCCCTTGCTAACCCTTCCTTTTGGGAGAATTTACAGAAGCTACGGTGGCCTTCAAGGACAAGAAGCTATAGTTACTAAAGATGGCATCATCCACCACTGCCTCAAGTCCTTCCACAATATCAAGTGATGAGGTGAAGATTTATTTAGTTATTTATTCTATAGTACTTCTTCTTCTTCTTCTTGGTCTTCCAACAGGTGCATTTCCCCAGGACGCCCACTATATATAAAAACGTGTAAGGCCGTTAAATTTGTCCGTTCTGGGCTACTGTAGAAACATGGCGGTGCAACATGGCGGCCTCAGGGCACAAAGAAGAAAAGCCTTTGTGATCTCAGTCTGGCAGAAAAACACACACACACAAAGACACACACACGCACACAACACACACACACACACACACACACACACACACACACACACACACACACACACACACACACACACACACACACACACACACACACACACACACACACAGCGGGCCCACAGGCAAAGCAGACACAAAACTGGACTTATTGATTTTCCAGCTCTCTGCAGCATTTTACTTCCAGCTGAAGTTTACTGAACAAAAACCAAAAATCTTCAAAAAGAAAAGTGAACACAGAAAAACAAACATTTTCTCTTTGTTTAAAGTTTTCAAATATTTTTTTCAAAGACGAACCAGGACTGTGTTCCGATCCCCGCATACCTCTCTGCTATTTAGAATGGTAGAAAAAGATTGTACGTTTCCTTTAGTATCTTAGCATAAATTGTTGACCAAAAATTGTGTCTGTCCCAAAGAATAATGAAAAAACTGAGAACAGAAATCTGATGAAGTCTCAAGTTAAATTGTCCATCAAAGGTAATAAGTGGGGGACACCCTTAGCTCAGTTGGTAAGGCGTCCCCTCCCCCCCCCCCGGCCCCCCCCCAGGGGCCTCGGCCAGCAGCGGACCCGGGTTCGATTCCAGCCCGCGGTCGTTCTCTGCATGTCACTCCCCTCTCTGCCCCATTTCAACTCTGTCTCTACACTATCAATAAAGCATAAACATATCTTTAAAAAAAAGATAATAAGTGATAAGAAACATTTCCCACTTTGAATTTAACACAAAAAGTTCATTTATTCTCTGGAACTGAAAACCTTAAAAATATATTTTCCCACACCAACAAGAAATCACACACATGAAATGATATTAGGGTTTACAAATACATGAGATTTGAGAACAAGCTAGTCACTAAAGATTGCTGACCCCTCATGTATAAATAATTTACAGAAGCTACGGTGGCCTTCAAGGACAAGAAGCTATAGTTACTAAAGATGGCATCATCCACCACTGCCTCAAGTCTTTCCTACAATATCAAGTGATGAGGTGAAGATGTATTTAGTTATTTATTCTGTAGTACTTCTTCTTCTTCTTCTTGGTCTTCCAACAGGTGCATTTCCCCAGGACGCCCCACTATATATAATAATGCATATCAGAATGTAATAAGTGGAACTTGTAGGTTGATGTGTGTGTGTGTGTGTGTGTTAGATGTGTTAAGGTTTATCTGTGTGTATGTGAGATAAGTGTGTGTGTGTGTGTGTGTGTGTGTGTGTGTGTGTGTGTGTGTTGTGTGTGTGTGTGTGTGTGTGTGTGTGTGTGTGTGTGTGTGTGTGTGTGTGTGTGTGTGTATGTGTGTGTGTGTATCTTATATAACTCCTATATGAGTGGAGGGACATCCGGGTCGTCCTTAAAGCCTTCAGAGAAGCTGCGGTGATCAGTGGTGGTAGTAGGAACCTTTCTGGATGGTTCTAGGGGCCCGTGCGTGCTGCCGTAAGCCCCCTTTCCAGTGCCCTTTCCTGGGATGATGTTAGTGAAATCCAGGGTCTTGTGTTTACTGGGATCCACCTCCAGAAACTCAGGGATGGATTTATCCCTGTGGAGTTAAAAATGAGAATGTTTTATTTCATTTAAAAGGTGCTACGAGGAACTTTTTTAATTTTTCTGAAACAGTCGAATTTTTCCTCTGATGATCATAAATTACATGTAACAGCAAACGAGACCATCAGTGCAAAGAATGCTATTTTTATATAGTTTTTCTTAATGCCTTTGTCCTGTGTATACGCTCACCCAGGAACAACAGCTGGCGTAGTAAAAAACACTACCACTTTTGTCCAAAGGGGGGCGCTAGAATCAACACACACTGAAAAAATCCGCGGAGGCCTGCTGCAACTTTTAAATCTGAAGACTTTTCTGTTTCCCTTTTAACCTGTAATTTTTATTTTATTTAAATGTTTTATTTCTATTCATATTTTTTATTCGCTTTTCTATTCTAATCTTGATTTTTTCATGCCCCTGTAAAGCACTTTGAATGGCCTTGTATCTGAATTGTGCTATAGAAATAAATCAGCCTATCTATCTATCTATCTATCTATCTATCTATCTATCTATCGTCTAATCTTGATGTATTCCATGCCCCTGTAAAGCACTTTGAATGGCCTTGTATCTGAATTGTGCTATAGAAATAAATCAGCCTATCTATCTATCTATCTATCTATCTATCTATCTATCTATCTATCTATCTATCTCACTTTTAATCTTGATTTGAATTTGTATTTGATGCCCCTGTAAAGCACTTTGAATGGCCTTGTGTCTGAATTGGGCTATAGAAATAAACTTGCCTTGCCTGTCTTGTTGATGCATATTAATACACAACAACAGAATCCTATAGGAGCTGAGATATTCATATCAGGAGAGAAGACAACAGAGAAAAGTGAAGATTTTTATTTATTTTTTTGTGAAGAGTGAAATTTAATCTAGTTCAGGAGGCAGAGAAGAAGCCATTTTATTACTGTGTGCATTGTGCTTATTGAGAGGGGAATAAAGCAACCAGAGGAGATATATATATATATACTGTAGGCTGAGGACACGATATACAATACACTGAATCAAGTCTACAGCTAGGATGGATAGAATATAGAAAAGTAATTTAGAGAGAGAGAGGGAGGGAGAGGGGGGGATGGAGGGAGAGAGGGAGGGAGGGAGAGAGAGGGAGGGGGGGAGAGAGAGAGGGAGAGGGAGAGAGAGAGAGAGAGAGAGAGAGGGAGAGAGAGAGAGAGGGCGGGAGGGAGGGAGAGGAAGAGAGAGAGAGAGAGAGAGAGGGAGAGGGGGGGATGGAGGGAGAGAGGGAGGGAGGGAGAGAGAGGGAGGGGGGGAGAGAGAGAGGGAGAGGGAGAGAGAGAGAGAGAGAGAGAGGGAGAGAGAGAGAGAGGGCGGGAGGGAGGGAGAGGAAGAGAGAGAGAGAGAGAGAGAGGGAGAGAGAAAATACTGCACACCAAAGTAAAAAAAATCATCATTCTGAATATTAGAAGTTGTAATGTTCTGCGCTGCACCCAAACCCAAGTGTTCAAAAAGGTTTCAGTTTACTTTTGTCCATATTCAGTTGGTT
>CM047515.1:29930741-29935741 GCA_026122265.1 Ammodytes dubius
GGTGTATTTAATTCTGAGATCCTATGTAGTATAAATGTGCAACAAAAATTAAATTGGTTCATCCTAGCCTGAGAAAAGGCAGAAAGAGTGTTTTATGGGCTCACACTCTTTCTGCCTTTTCTCAGGCTAGGATGAATCAATTTAAAAAATGTTTGCACATTTATACTACATAGGATCTCAGAATTCAATACACCTTCGTATTCCCACCGGTGAAGTTTTCCTTTAAGTGTATTTACCGTTTCTTCTCCTGTGGTGAGATGTTGTGTTCATGTTGACTCCCTCTGGCTGGACGTGTGACAGGCTTTGTCACTTTGATTTCACCTTCCACCTGAAAAGAGATCGTTTCAAAATGTTAGTGGAGTGAGAAGTAGAGATACATAAAAATACATAAGGGTTAGAAATACTATCACACACAAGTACATACCCATCAGAGCTCTCACATTATCCCCTATATATATCTATATCTATATATAATATAATACTGGACATTCAAATTAGTACAAACATCATATGTAGGCTAGATTATTAAGAAAGTAAATTAACAAACCCAAGTCACAATGTGTAAGTACATTGGTGCTTGTCAATACACCCTCCTTACAGAATAATTTAAAGGTGTAGTCAGTGATTCTGGAGAACTCTTGTTGTCAAAATCAGGGAATATCTCCTCATGATCCACTACCTGTCCGTATGTAAACAAAGGGGCCACTGTAGCTACTAACATGCCCGTTTACAGAGCCTAGGCTGTGTATTAACACTGGATTGTATTTCCCAGTTTAGGAGCAGCAGTGTTGTGTTTGTGAACGGGCACATTTGGGCTGCAGACATTTCAGCACCACGGACAGAGACACTCATTCAGTTTACAGTATCACATCATCAACACTGGATTTTTTTCAAGCATACAGACAATACAGACAGTTAGCAGTGTGTGTGTGTGTGTGTGTGTGTGTGTGTGTGTGTGTGTGTGTGTGTGTGTGTGTGTGTGTGTGTGTGTGTGTGTGTGTGTGTGTGTGTGTGTGTGTGTGTGTGTGTGAATGAGTGAGTGAGTGAGTGAGTGAGTGAGTGAGTGAGTGAGTGAGTGAGTGAGTGAGTGTGTGTGTGTGTGTGTGTGAGTGTGTGAATGAGTGAGTGAGTGAGTGAGTGAGTGTGTGTGTGTGTGTGAGTGTGTGAATGAGTGAGTGAGTGAGTGAGTTTTCACAAGAAAATTTGAATATGAGAATCAGATGGGAAATCGCTTCAAACCATGTATTTGACTCTGTAAACTGTTCATACTGGCACTGTGTGTGTGTGTGTGTGTGTGTGTGTGTGTGTGTGTGTGTGTGTGTGTGTGTGTGTGTGTGTGTGTGTGTGTGTGTGTGTGTGTGTGTGTGTGTGTGTGTGTGTGTGTGGCCATATGGAGGATTGATAGGGAGCAGGTCTGACTCTGCAGTATCTTTATAGACACTATAAACTCTTCCTTCATTAAAACGCAAAGTTTAAGAGAAATGGCCAAACCCTCACTGGCACGAGCTGGACAGTCAGAGAACACACACACACACACACACACACACACACACACACACACACACACACACAGACACACACACGCACACGCACACACACACGCCTTAAGTTCTAGAGTACACACACACACACACACACACACACACACACACACACACACACACACACACACACACACACACGCCTTAAGTTCTAGAGTACACACACACACACACACACACACACACACACACACACACACACACACACACACACACACACACACTAGCCTTAAGTTCATCAGCGTTAATGAGATCTCTTAAGTAAGTGCAAAGTGAAAACTTTTGCTGAATCAAACCTGAACATGTAGGAATGTAATTAGTCTGATACCAGGAAGGACCCAATGACCTCACTCAGTCTGGGAGGAAGCCTGTTAATTACTTATACACACCAAGCGTTGATTTAACAAGGGGCATATTCTTATCCACAGTATGTGCAGATCTAAGGAGACTAATAATCAGTTTAACAAAGGGTTAAAATTAGGTTAAGTGCCTCGTGACAACGGCTACACTACTGGCCAAATTTAAACCTTTAAACCTGCAGTGTGTAGAATTTTGGGTTTTATTTCCTAGCAGAATTTGTAGAAAATAATTGTAATATCCATAAGTACATTTAATTTAGTGCATAATAGCTGAAAAAACATTTTTGAATTATTTTTTACCCTTAGAAAGGGTCTCATATATGTCCTTATTGCTCCATATTTTGGACCAAGGCCTTGTCACCGCCATTTTGGAAGTGTCATAGTTGGAATGTCATCAGGTGCATTGTTTAAAATTTAGAATTGTTCTTGTCCTTGAAGGCCACTGTAGCTTCTGTTGTTATTCTAAAGGGGTGGGGTTACCCAGGGAGTGTTGCATTCTAGAACTTTGTAGAACTTACTTGATGATATCATATTACACACTGCACCTTTAAGTGCCTCGTGACAACAGCTACACTGAAAGTGTAGCCTGGATATCCAGTCCTGCCGCTAGCAAATTAAATGTGCTGCACCTGTTGGTCTGGACACTCTCCATTGAAGCTCATTAAATATGTCAAGAAATCCTGAGCTACCAATCAAATCGTTCTATCTGATATGGGTGGGCCAGAGCCCTTTGTATGGTGCTCTGGGCAGACGTAACCGGATGACGACAGTGACGTGCGTGCGCCGTCGAAGCTGTTATAGTAAACAACAAAGATGGCGGCGGATATGTTGTGCGAGTTTGAGACGGCTTTGGCCTCGACCCTTTACGATTTGGAAGATGGCACTCAATGGATGGTTAAGTAGACAGTATGTAGTATGTACATGTTGAGTATGTAGGAGGGAGGACGTTAGTAGGGCTTTTACAACACAGCGTCAGTGTACTTACCTTTGGCATGGAGAGAACCAAATGTTCGGTGGTTTGTGTGTGTGTGTGTGTGTGTGTGTGTGTGTGTGTGTGTGTGTGTGTGTGTGTGTGTGTGTGTGTGTGTGTGTGTGTGTGTGTGTGTGTGTGTGTGTGTGTGTGTGTGTGTGTGTGTGTGTGTGTGTGTGTGTACGTACCTTTGGCATTGTTAGAACCAGGTGTCCGGTGGTTTGCGAGCGCTGTGCCGTTGAGCTGTCGGGCTTCACCTCAGCGGGAAGAACCAACTGAAATATCTAAAGAGGAGATTTTTTTAAAGATTATTTTTTTTCTTTTTTGTATGATTATCAGAGGAAAAATTAGACTGTTTCAGAAATATTTAAAAGTTCCTCGTAGCTCCTTTAAATTATTTTATTTTTAATGCTGTTGCTCTCTTTGCTTCTGTAAGGTCTGTAACAATTTTTTTTAAAGATTATTTTTTGGCATTTTCAAGCTTTATTAGACAGTACAGAGTTGAAATGGGGAGACAGAGAGAGAGAGAGAGAGAGGAGAGAGAGAGAGAGAGAGAGAGAGAGAGGGGGATGACCTGCAGTAAAGGTCCACGGGTCGGATTTGAACCCGCGACCACTGCAACGAAGGCCAGAGCCAATATGGTACACGCTCTATCCACTACACCCCCCCTCCCCTACCCCCCCACATAGTAAATTATTCATGAGGTTAATTAGTGAGATTAATGTGGTGATGTGGCAGCTACAGTGTGTCCGATGGCTTGAGTCATTACTGGGGCTTTTTATAGGGTTTGTCCAGAACAGACTCTCGGACCAGAATAGCTCCAACAGGGGAACAGTCTCAATCAATCACTGAACACAGAACTCCTATGAAAGTCACAATGATCCATGTGGGGACGCAAAATAGCTTTAAATTAAACTTTTTACTTTATTAAAATATGAGGGGGATTTAGGGGAAACCAGGCTACCAGACAGTGTGGAAATAAATACTCCAGAGTGTAAAGTTCAATTTATTTAAATAGCACCAGAGTCTAATTTTGCTATGATAGAATTGTCTTGTCGAATAGTCAACTTTTCATGGTGCCTCCTTAAAGGGTCACTGTGTAGTTTCAGAGGAGGGGGTTTGTTTACATTCACAGAGCCTGCAGATAGTTTACTTAACATATTTACTCTACATGTAATTTTAAGTATTGAATAATTCTATCATCATGAATATACTAAAAATATTTTGAGGAACCTGGAACCAAACGTTAAGACTAGAATATGTGTGTAAACCAAACTGTGGGCCCTGCTGCTGTAAACAACAACAACAGTGAAACAGTAACTTTTCAGGAAGCTTTCTAACTTCAAACAGTGTTCCAGGGATCTACATTTTCCCTGTGAGGAAAGTTTAGTTTATTCGGTTATGAGAATAAACCTTAGAGAATGTTTCACTTCTCTGACACACACAACGTTACATAGTACAGTGAGAAAAATGAAGAACGCAGAAACACGCAGACATCTAGAACAGTAATTCTTCAAATCGCATAAAACTAATGGTTATGCATTACTATTAGAATGCTTACACTAGGGACGCCCTTAGCTCAGTTGGTAGGGCGTCCCCCCCCATGGGCCTAGGCCAGCAGCAGACCCGGTTTCGATTCCAGCCCGCGGTCGTTCTCTGCATGTCACTCCCCTCTTGCCCCATTTCAACTCTGTCTCTACACTATCAATAAAGCATAAAAATGCCCAAAAAAAATCTTAAAAAAAAAAAAAAAAAAATCTTACACTAGAATAAGTAAATATATGAAAAGGTGTACATTATGATATAGATACTCAGGATGACCTAACGCAATAATCTCAGTCTTATTTCACTCCAGCCATCGTGTAGTGGCCACCCACACCTACACACCTACACACACACACACACCACACACACACACACACACACACACACACACACACACACACACACACACACACACACACACACACACACACACACTCACACACACAGACACACAGACACACACACACACACACACACACACACACACACACACACTCACACACACACACACACACACACACACACACACAGACACACACTCACACACACACACACACACTTCACTTCATTTTGATCTACACACAG
>CM047515.1:29940741-29945741 GCA_026122265.1 Ammodytes dubius
TAAGAGACCACTCCAAATATTCAGTGTCTCTCGTTTTACTATTTATAGGCATATGTTTGAGTAGAATGAACATTTTGGTTTTATTCTACAAACTACTGACAACATTTCTACCAAATTTCCCCCAACAATATTGTCAATAAAGAGCATTTTCAATAAGTTATGTAGAGATGAAGATTGAAGAAAAATCCAGACTAGTCTCTTTCTTTTTGTGAGTGAGCGAGTGAGTGAGTGAGTGAGTGAGAGAGAGTGGGTGGATGGGTGAGTGGGCATATAAAATATAGTGGAAAATGAATCAGCAAAAACTGACAGTAAAAAATATTTTGGATGGAAAAAGTGTCGGACCATAGATCTGACCTATAAAGTTAACAAGCTCTGACACAAACACACACGCACGCACACACACACACACACACACACACACACACACACACACACAGACACCCAAAACCCTTTCGAACTCGATTTTACAGACAAATTGTGACCTTGGCAAGTCAACAATGTGTGTGTGTGTGTGTGTGTGTGTGTGTGTGTGTGTGTGTGTGTTTATAGATCGGTGAGAGATGTTGTTAGAGGGAGATTCTGTTGTCTGGTTTGATCTGTTGAGGTGGATAGTTGCCCTCTGTCTCACCGCAACACACACACACACACACACACACACACACAATCATGTACACACGCACCGTATACACACACACACACACACACACACACACACACTCAGACAAGCACACACGCACACAAACACAAGTGTACGCATGCAAAACACACACACACACACACACACAATGAAAAGTTCAGGGTCTGAAACTTAAATGGAAGTGATGCCCAATCTTTAAAGCTCTAGAGCGTAACTTTTTTCATATAAATTATTGTCAGTTACATTCAAGCCATCGCCAAATGAGTTAAAGTTAATTAAGCCTATAAGCTCCACAAAACTCTCTCTGTATTTCTCAGTATGGCAGCGTTTACAAACTGGTGTCCCCCCCCCCAACCCCCCCTGACACTGGTGCAGGAGCTCAGAAAAATCCTCAAGAAGAGCCCCAAGAAATGTTTCAGTTGTTGATTCTACTGCTAAGAAAAAAAACCTGGACGTACAGCAGAAGGTATAAAATCCATGTGCCATCACTGAAGGCTTTACCTCAT
This sequence comes from Ammodytes dubius, assembly GCA_026122265.1. Lineage (NCBI taxonomy): Eukaryota > Metazoa > Chordata > Actinopteri > Uranoscopiformes > Ammodytidae > Ammodytes > Ammodytes dubius. The sequence goes on from CM047515.1 coordinate 29,941,885, forward strand.
GTAGATGTACAGACAGTGTTGTTGTAATTACTCAGAATTCCTCATGGGGGCGACAGAAGTTACGCACTGTAGCTTTAAGCTGTGGCTGTCTAGTATTGAGTCTAAACAAGTAAAAAAAAGAAACTGCTTAGAAAAAATATATTCACCTTGAATAACATAAATAGAAATAGAAATAAAAATAAAACGTATACAAACTAAACCATACAGTGTTGTCTGTCCGTCTAATATTTTTTTTATTTTTTATTTTTTTAACCTTTATTTCTACAGGTAAATCCCATTGAGACCGAAGACTCTTTTTCAAGGGAGACCTGTTTTCTTTTCCCACGTTACCATTCACACACAGATTCATACACCGATAGCAGCAGGCTAACTATCGACATTCACACGAGGCAAGTTGGGTGAAGTGTCTTGCCCAAGGACACAACAACCATGGCACATGGTGGCAGGGCGGGGATCGAACCTCCATCCCTTTGATCATCAGCCGACCCGCTCTACCAACTGAGCCACAGTCACCCCATAATATGAAGTCATATATAATCTACTGGGACATTCCTGACCTGCTGAACTGAGGTCAGATTATAAATGAAATCAGAATGTTCAGACCTCGACCCCGCGGCCTCACTCCAGATATTAACCTCTGGATAATGGAGGGAGAGCGGGGTCACACACACACATACAGGGTCACACACACACACACACACACACATATACAAGGACACACACACACAGAGACACAAATACAGGGTCATACACACACACAAAGACAGGACACACATACACACATATACAGGGTCATACACACACACAGACAAGGACACATACACACATAGAGACAAGGACATACACATGGACAAGCGCACACACACACACGGGCGCATACAGGCACACATCAGTACAATGACGCACACGCACACGGGCGGACACATGCAAGCACTCAGACAAACACATGCACGCAAGTACACACACACACACGCTCTGTAAAACACACACACATGGGCGCACACATGTACGCAGAAACACACACACAGTAACCCACTCATGCACTTACGCATGCACACACACACACAGACACACACACAGCTAATAGAGTAATCTCAGGGCGCCTGGTAGCTTGCCGTGGGAGCAGTTTGTAATGGAGTGTCTCAGTGAGAAACACAGTCACAGTCATGAGGGAGAAACTGAGTGAGAGTGGAGTTGTTACTTTATTACTTCCTTGTTCTGAAATTGAAGCCGTTGATTGAACTAGAACCAATTGTGTGTGTGTGTGTGTGTGTGTGTGTGTGTGTGTGTGTGTGTGTGTGTGTGTGTGTGTGTGTGTGTGTGTGTGTGTGTGTGTGTGTTTAATAACTGGAAGTAAACTCAACAGGAGTGCCCTGAGTGAAAGTTGTGTCACTAACTTTGCTATTGGCCTGAAGAAGCTGCAACCATCCAAGCAACCTCTTCATTTTAAACTGTAAAGTTGCTTAAAGGTGCAGTGTGTAATATGACATCATCAAGAAAGTTTTAGAAAGTTCTAGAATGCAACACTCCCTGGGTAACCCCAACCCTTTAGAATAATAACAGAAGCTACAGCTATTATGCACTAAATTGAATGTACTTATGGATATTATAATTACTTTCTAAGGGAAATAAAACCCAAAAATTATACACACTGCAGGTTTAAAAGGTGCTACGAGGAACTTTTAAATATTTCTGAAACAGTCTCATTTTTCCTCTGATTATCATAAATTACATGTAACAGCAAAACGAGACCATCAGTGCAAAGAATGCTATTTTTATATAGTTTTTCATAATGCCTTTGTCATGGGTATACGCTCACCCAGGAACAACAGCTGGCGTGGTAAAAACACTACCGCTTTTGTCCAAAAGGGGGGCGCTAGAATTAACACAAACTACAAAGTTCCTCGTAGCACCTTTAAATATATATTCTTACTTAAAATCTATTATATGTTTGAAGAGTAGCTACCCCCTCCCCTCTTTTATTTGATTAAATTTGATTTCTTTGGGTTTTTTGTTTCATATTGGTTGTTTGTTTTTGTTTCTTGAAGTGTGTGTTTCTGTTTCGTTTCTGCTATTTTTAACATTATGTATTATTTTGTGTACTAATTTCTTAATGCAGGATTGTTTGTAATCGGATGTGAGGGTGGGATATGGGTGGGGTATGTTCGGGGGGGGAAAAAAAGGGGAAAAAATTTATAATCCATTGTACTGCAGTTGCTTTGCTACTCTGTGATTTAATAAAAAAAACCTTTGAAAGAAAATCTATCATTATGTTTTAGATATAAAATTGTTTTTATAATATTTACTTTGCTTCGTTGACATTCATAACTCGCCCTTCGTCAGTGATCAGAGTCCTCGGAGCTTTGGGCGGCTTCTCCTTCTGCCTGTAGGGAAACAGAACAGCATTAGTGTGTGTGTGTGTGTGTGTGTGTGTGTGTGTGTGTGTGTGTGTGTGTGTGTGTGTGTGTGTGTGTGTGAGTGTGTGTGAGTGTGTGTAGGAGTGACAGGAGGAGAGTTATGGTGACTTTGGGGTGAAGGAGAGAGCCATGTCTTTTCCAGGAGCATTACTGTACAACACAGACACACACACACACACACACACACACACACACACACACACACACACACACACACACACACTCACACACACACCTACACACACACACACACACACACACACACACACACACACACACACACACACACACACACACACACACACACACACACACTGTTGAAATTGAACCAAGAATAATTCTGGCATGCATCTAGGTAAAACAATTCCATCAATCTTTTGTTCTCAGCTCCCTCTGGATTATTTCATCTATTGAAATACAATCACTGAAGACTAATATGCAGATATACAAACTGCTAAATACTTCCAATCAATTTCTTACATCTGTAGTGCAGAAATATATTATCCCCATTCTTTATTCTTTTTTTTTAAAGATTATTTTTTTGGCATTTTCAAGCTTTATTAGACAGTACAGAGTTGAAATGGGGAGACAGAGAGAGAGAGAGAGAGAGAGAGAGAGAGAATGAGAGAATGAGAGAGAGAGAGAGAGACAGAGAGAGAGAGGGGGGGGGGATGACCTGCAGTAAAGGTGCACGGGTCGGATTTGAACCCACGACCACTGCAACGAAGGCCGGAGCCGATATGGTACACGCTCTATCCACTACACCACCGGAGCGCCCATTGTCCCCATTCTTCTCCATTCTTTTTATAGGGGGTGATTCAACAGACAGGTTGTGAGGAGATATTCACGGATTTGTTTGCATGCGTACGCTTGTGTTTGTGTGTGTGTGTGTGTGTGTGTGTGTGTGTGTGTGTGTGTGTGTGTGTGTGTGTGTGTGTGTGTGTGTGTTGTGTGTGTGTGTGTGTGTTGCGGTGAGACAGAGGTCAACTATCCACCTCAACAGATCAAACCAGACAACAGCATCTCTCAACCGATCTATACATCCACACACACACACACACACACACACACACACACACACACACACACACACACACACACACACACACACACACACACACACACACACACACACACACACACACACACACACACACACACACACACACACATTGTTGACTTGCCAAGGTCACAATTTGTCTGTGAAAATCCTGTTCTATAGGGTTGTGTGTGTGTGTGTGGGGTTGTGTGTGTGTGTGTGTGTGTGTGTGTGTGTGTGTGTGTGTGTGTGTGTGTGTGTGTGTGTGTGTGTGTGTGTGTGTGTGTGTGTGTGTCAAACAGCTGAGTCATGCAGAGATCAGAGGTGACAGAGTGAGGAGCGGAGGACAATCTGCTCAGACAGTATTCACTGATTTGACGTGTGAAACTCAGGCTGTGTTA
>CM047515.1:29950741-29953241 GCA_026122265.1 Ammodytes dubius
ATGAGGCCCCTGGTGAGCATGCAAGGTGCTCTCCGCTTGGAAAGAAAAGTAAAGAAGAAGCAAGGCTTACTTCAGGCACATTCGCTCCGAGCCAACAACAGTTAAAGGCCAGGACACACCAGTCCGACTACCCGAAAATGGAGTTTGCCGATTCAGGGAGCTCCAGTCTTCCCGTCGCGGCCAAAAAAAGTGCAAAGAACACACCAAGCCGACTGCTGACTTGCCACTTACTCATCCGTCTTTTTCATTTCATATTCCTTTATTTAACCTCGAAAGATCAATTGAGGGGTGACCCTCTTTTACAATGACGTCGAGTTTGTACAGATACACAATATACAATGAGAATACATAGCAAGTTTACACACACACACACACACACACAGACAACAACAATTTAAAACATTCAGATCAATTGAATGAAAGAGACAATAGCCTAATTAAAACAGTTACAAGTGTAGAGGGGCTGATTCAAAATAATAATTTTAAATTGGTTAACAGTTATGAGTGTATTTATTTTAATTGTATGTTGTAGGCAGTTCCAGGAGTCAGGGGCACGCACGCACGCACGCACACACACACACACACACACACACACACACACACACACACACGGTAAATGATGTAGTTTCTATGTACAGTGATGCGCGAGGCCAGTAAGTCATGACTCATGTCCCCGTGAATCACAACGATGCGTCTTCTACTGCTGACTACGAACAAAATGAAATGTGTGTTTACTCGGGGGTCTCCTCATCTGAAACCTGTGTGTGTGTGTGTGTGTGTGTGTGTGTGTGTGTGTGTGTGTGTGTGTGTGTGTGTGTGTGTGTGTGTGTGTGTGTGTGTGTGTGTGTGTGTGTGTGTGTGTGTGTGTGTGTGTGTGTGTGTGTGTGTGTTGGGAGGTTAGTGTGTGTGTGTGTGTGTGTGTGTGTGTGTATGTGTGTGTGTGTGTGTGTGTGTGTGTGTGTGTGTGTGTGTGTGTGTGTGTGTGTGTGTGTGTTGTGAGTGTGTGTGTGTGTGTGTGTCCAAGAAAAAAGAGAGATGAGTAAGTGGCAACACACACACACACACACACACACACACACAATCTCTCTTTCTCACACACACACACACACACACACACACACAATCTCTCTCTCTCACACACACACACACACACACACAGACACACACACACACACACACAATCTCTCTCTCTCTCTCTCTCTCTCTCTCTCTCTCTCTCTCTCTCTCTCACACACACACACACACACACACACACCTTCCCGCGGTAGGGTCACCTTAAGGGCGAGCCTTAATCAGTGGCCTGGTGGGAAAGTTAATTAGACTTTAACAAATAATTTGCAGAGTCACGACCAATGTGTCAGAAACATGCTGCGATTTGATTGGACCACACACACTGCTAAAGGTCTAAAGGTCTTAAAGAAGCATTAATACACACACACACAGACACACACACACACGCGCACACACACACACACACACACAGACACCACACACACACGCGACACACACACACACACACACACACACACACACACACACACACAGACACACACACACACGCGCACACACACACAACACACACACACACACACACACACACACAGGTCCCTTCTTTCTCCACACTACCAAAATAGACCCACTATCCAAAAACTGTGCCCCAAATATCAGGAACACTTGCCTTGCTACCATACTCACACTCAATCACTCACTCACTCAGTCACTCACACACAAACACACACACACACACACACACACACACAACACACACACACACACACACACACACACACACACACACACACACACACACACACACAGAGGTCCCGTCTATCTCCTCACTGCTAAAATAGACCCAGTACCCAAAAACTGTGCACCAAATCTCTGGAACAAACTCCCAGAAAACTTGAGGTCTGCTGCAACTCTCAGCTCCTTTAAATCAAATCTGAAGACTTTTCTGTTTCCCTTTTAACCTGTAATTTTTATTTAACTTAAATGTTTTATTTCTATTCATATTTTTCATTCACTTTTCTAATGTCTATTCTATACTTGATGCATTTTAATCTTGATGTATTTCATGCCCCCTGTAAAGCACTTTGAATGGCCTTGTGTCTGAATTGTGCTATAGAAATAAACTTGCCTTGCTACCATACTCACTCTCAATCACACACACACACACACACAAAACACACACACACACACACACACACACACACACACACACACACACACACACACACACACACACACACACACACACACTACACTGCACTTTGAATGGCCTTGTGTCTGAATTGTGCTATAGAAATAAACTTGCCATGCCTTCAACTTTCTGCTTCTTTTTTCCGACATGTGCGCAACACTAACTATCTGCTCTGTTCACATCTGTGTTAATGTGTTTTGACTTCAACTGACAACTTTATTTAAAAGAGGATTGACATGACAATGAACCGCCACTCAAGTCCTAAACTACGTCACAACACACACACACACACACACACAC